>JARVGV010000192.1:14692112-14706541 GCA_031762435.1 Hypsolebias longignatus | reverse complement strand
ATGCATGCATACACACTTTTTTCTTTTCTTTTTTTTTTTTTTTTTTTCCAAGCATGTTGATGTTTATCAACCCATTAAAATACACCAAAATGCAGGAAATCACATCTATTTTATTAAAAATTATCTTGGGGTGGACCCCCGCACCCCACACTTTCATTGCATTAAAGAGACAAATTGAAGAAAATTATCTAATAAACATGGGTTATGAGGGTGTCCCTGAACCCAAAATGTTTGAGAACCCCTGGTCTAAAGCACGACACCAAAAAAGAAAAGAATCTCAATAAATTCAACACATCAATGCTCTTACATATTTGCTGAACAACTAAATAGACAAATCAGACTACTGAGTATTGGCTAGACATGTAAAAAAAAAAACTAAAAAACCTGACATTTTAAATGAAGAGTTTTGTTTATGGTACATAATGAATAGCAAATGCTTAAAACGTAAACATGTTCATTCTTATGAATGTTCTCATTTCAGTTTTAAAGCAGAAATATTTGAAGTGTTGTGTTCATTGTCAATCGTTCAACAGATCCAGTTCCACGTAACCATCGGCCACGCCGGCTACTCCCTCTACACCGGCTGTCCATTCCCCTGCTGGATGCAGTGGGCTCTGATTGGCTACGCAGTCACGTTCATCATCCTCTTCGCCAACTTCTACTACCATGCTTACAGACGCAAACCTTCTTCGCTCAAAGGAGGCAAGCCGGTGACTAACGGCACTTGTAATGTGGCTAACGGTCACCACAATATGGAGGAGTTGGAGGAAAATGCAAAGAGGCAAAACAAGGGCAGAGCGAAAAGAGAGTGAATAAGGAAGAAGAGCTTTTCTGGCAAAACAAAGCAGATAAATGTCAGAGAGTGAGGAAGGGAATAAACAGTGTTCTAACCAGAAAATGTAGATGGGTGTGACATGGGACCAACTTGAGAAGATGAATGGTTTGTAGCGTGTTTGTGAGTGTGTCTAAGTGGAAGAGAGTTGTGTTGTCTTCACAACTCCTTTTTTATTTTAAATGAAGAAAAGCAAAATGCTGATCATGTAGACTCCACGCTTCTCTGTCCATCATTGTGTTGGACTCCGTTAGGACCAAAATATTAATGGACCTGCAACCTGCTCAGCATCCACAACCAAAATTCACCTCCAACTTTTATACTCTGGATACTGCTTCATCTGAAAGCTTGAATAGTCTTTAATACTATAGTTTATTTATCTGTGCTATAAAACAAATCTAAATAATTTAATTCCAATAAAGAATAAAGGGAATTTTGGGGGTGGGCGATAAGGAGGATTTTGTTTACAAATCTTTAGTTAAGTTGAATATGGTTATTAAAGAAAACCATACAGAATGTAAGATTTGTCATCAGCTGTATTTCACTTCGTTACGGTCCCTTGCAGCGTCTAACATTCAAACCTTATCATGGACTACGCATTCTTTGCTGCTTCCAGTTCCTTGTGCTGCGCCTCCAGAACAACACGCTGTTATCTTCGTGTGAGCTGAAAGGTCGATGTAAAACACTTTGAATTAAACTGTAGTTTTTCTTTTAATTTTGCATATGTGAGTATCATGTTTTTGTGAGTTCTCAGAATGTATTTCTTGCTTGGCGATGTAGCTGAGGCGCAAGAATAAGAAGTCCAATTTCAAAATTGTCTCATCGGCATGTGAGGGAAAGGCATTGTTAATGAAGAGATTTTTTTTTCTAAAGTAAACAAGCAGCCATTTTATTGTCTAATTCAAAGAAACATGATACAGCTTCCCTGCTGCACATATAAGTCAAATAAAAACACTGTCAGCACAATGTAGGTTTGTGTGTCATTGCATTTGCAAAAAAAGGCTGCAGTTTGGAGAAACTGTTTGATTCAGACCGATGGGCTGAAAGTGACATGACGTTCAGAGCGAAGTGGATACAACTCCAGTCTCAAAACTTTGAGTGTTTAATCTTTTACAAATGTTTCTGTTGATGTCAGTTTATTCACATATTACATTAAAAATATAATATTTTCAATAAAAGTAATGTAGTTGCCATTAACATTAATTACATATACAAATACATGTATATATATTTTTTAAATTAATAACTAATGTCAAATTTGAGGGAGAAAACTAATGTTCACATGAAAGGGAAATAGATTGAAGTGGTTTTAAGTTGGAGGCTTTGCCCAACTCAGATTAGCCATTAGCTCTTCAAGCTATTCTGAGTGGAGACAAGTGGACCAAAGTGGATTACTGCTGTTCTAAAAAAAACTTTAATTTAAAACAATTTATAGCATTTCATACAAATGAACAAAGCCTTACAATGTTTCACACTAGTTACACAAAAATTTTGTGGTTACTTACTAGAAAAATATTAGCGGAAGGAGCTAGCTTTAGCACACAGGGTGCATTCTGGGAAACATTTGGCAGGAATGCCTTAATATTCCCGCCAAAATAACCATGCATAGCAAAGTAATGCTGGTGGAATGTTTATTTAGCGGCATTTGCTCGAATGGCTATGAAACTGTAAAAGATGAGTTGTTTTATGAGATCCACGTTGTCTCTACTTCGTTCGGACTAACCATTAGCTCATCAATCGTCAGAAGTAAAATGTTTATCTCCAAACAGCTGTTGTTTAAAGCAGAGGTTCCCAACCCTGGTCCTTGAGGAACACTACCCTGCATGGTTTAGATGTTTCCCTGCTCCAACACACCTGATTCAGTGATTTTATTACTTCCTCACATTCTGCAGAAGCCTGTTAATCATCCATTCATCCAAACCAGGTGAGCAGGAAAACAACTGAAAGATGCAGGATGGTGTTCCTCAAGGACCAGAGTTGGGAGCCACTGGTTTAAAGAGCTATTTACAAGTGATATATTGTTTATATGCTTTAAAATACATGAATCACTTCAACCTCAAGCTACTTTCCATTCCACTCGTTTTCTTTCTCTTCCCTTTATATTTGGACCTCCAGTATGGAAAGCTCTCATATAGGACTGTGTGTGCAAACAGGCAGAGGAAAAGGCTGTGTCTTCAGCTGGTTCAGACAGATCTCCCCTAATCTTTGGAAGCAAATTGGCTTTAGCTCCAAAAGAGCTTATTTCCACGTCACTCCAGGAGTTACCCAGGAAAGCAGGTCACTGTCAGCGAAGCTACATTTAATCTTCAAGCAGTTTGTACCTGTACAACCGTGCACAGGCAGACATGTGGCATAAATTCAGGCATCAACTAGTTGTTCAATGCATGTTCAATTTTTCAAACATTTTGCAGCCGATTGCTCCTTCAACACATTGTGCATTAGCTAACTGTTTTTATTAACTTATTTATTTGCTACTAGATTCAAGTTTAAGGTATTTTTTTCTCCACTATCATGTTCGCCGCATTTGCTTAACAGCTGCACGATGCCACTTTTTACACCTCATATCATGTTGCCCATCTACCACCTGTCACGGTACCCCCTTAACATCAGGATGGATGTGGAAAAGACTCCTGGGAGTGTACATATGAGTGACACGCTGGATGTGACGAGTGTGAGGAAGTGCATTTGTCCTCGGGGACACAGAAGAAACTAAGCCAACACCTAAGAGGATTGCAGAAGGTCAAGGCTTTTAGCTCAGGTCACAATAACCTGCTTCTCACCCCCTGCTGCTACAGGAGCATGCAAAAACATGAACATGCATTCAGAAAATGAACCTGAAGCATAAATTCATGCAACAGATAATATAAAAATACCTGTATAATACGCATCTGCATGCTGCCATGCTGTTCCCTCCTCGTCTTCAGTGTGGACATGTGTAATGAAGCTTAAAATACAGTAATGGGTTTGCTGACAGTCCACAGACCCAAATATGCAGCAGGGTGAAGGGTCAGTTTGCAGAGGATAAACCTTCACAGACCTGACCCATCACTCACTCATCTCATTAGCCTGTAAATGACTAAGAGACTAATGGAGTGGAAACAGTCAGCGTTTTACTGAGCTCTCAGTTTGTGAAGCAGCTTATCTCAGGACTTCTGTTGAGGTTTTTTGGAGGAAGAGCACCATCTTCTGGACCAGAATTATGTCTCAGGATCAGACAGGAGGACATATTGAGCTACAGCATGAAAAATTACAAACTAATGAAAAGTTACTGCCAATTGCTTGGGCCAATTTCAGTTTAATCAAATTTAAAACACAAATATTGCAATACATTTTTTTTCCCCAAAATTTAAAATAACTAACTTTTGTATAACTTCTTGTGAGTTATTTTACTGATACATTCCAATTTTTGATTATAAAGTGTTACTAACGTGCAGCCACTTGACTTAATTTTACACAAATGTTATTTAACTGAAAACAGCAACAATAAGCTCAACGTAACAGTCCTGTGAGAACAAAACATTATTTGCTTTGAACATGTGAGCAAAAATGACAAAATTATAAAATCATACAAACTAGATGGAAGCCAATTTTTACAACACCTGGAATACTTTTTCTTGAAGTACACATGACTTGACAGAAGGTTTATTCTAAGCAATAAAATATAACAAAGCAGGTGGGTCAAAAGATGGGCAAAGGTATTTTCCCCATAATTCTAGATCAGATCATCAACAGCAATTTTGTCCAAGCAGTTTTAACAGGATTAATTTTTCCCTTTTTCTGGCTTGTAAATTATACAATATACTTTATGCTTCAGCAACACTTTACATGATTAAAATGATACTAAAGTTGTATTTAGAAAAGATAATGAAGCAGAATGGACTAAGAGTACATATCTGGTAAAAGAACGTGGGTATGGAAAGCTAAATTACTCTACCTGTATATTGGTTGCAAAGAATCTTCTTAGCAAATATTCATAATCCAGTTCTAGTGAAGATCCTCTGAAGATGTCAGCTCTCTGATGTCTTGTCCTATGCACAGTCAACTTTAGATTTATTTCCCTTAATATATTTTCTAGTTTAAAAAAAAAAACAAAACTCCCTAACATGATACATCTAGAATTCAAGTTTCTATTTCATATTGTTATAGATTTTTTTTTGTATGAATATCTTTATTATACTGTATTATAGCTGAGAACATCTTTCGCTCTTGCAAAACATACATGCCCAAAACGTGATTTTGTCTCTGCTCGCAGTGCCTAACTGGCGTTGAAGCCATGAGAACATGCCCAAAACATTCTCTCATCTCCATTTGGAGGCCGACTCGTCGACGGCCATGCATCATGTTGCCTGACTGCAGCTGGCTATGAGGGAACGCCCGCTGGACTCTGCTGCTGTATCCACCTTATTCCTGGGGGCTCTATTGTATAAATGATTATGTAAGACAGGAAGTAGCTGTCATGTTCAGGTGTGTTGAACCCAAGTGCAGGATGATGACAAGAGGCTCGAGAGTAAAGCGTTCAACAAAATATTTATTAGGCTGACAAGGCAGCTCACTTACTAATACAGACAGGTCAGGGCAGACAGGACAGGCGGCAGACCACGACACCATAAAGGACAATCCAGAGACAAAGACAAGACACCAAGGAGCTGAATAAATACAAAACACTGATTGGGACAAATAACAGACACCTGCGATGATTAACATTAGACACAGGTGAGACAAGGACTGAACACAAGGAGGGAATACACTGAGAGCTGAACTGGAAACATGAAGAACAAGATAAAAACAGGACAGAACCCCCTACAGTAGCAGAAAGCACTGGTTAACCATATGGTAGCGAAGTACGGAAAGCAATTTATTTGAAAGTAATTTGCCTTCAGTTTAGCAGATTAAATGTTTTTGTTTAATTTACATTTATTAAGAACAATAAAGTTTGCTAAAATAGCCGTGCTGAGTTCAGGCACCAGTTGTGCTCGCGGCTGCACGAACAACCAAACCAAACTAAATCAGTGGCTACAACAACAGTGTTTTGAACATGGACCCAAAACAAAAATGATTGTTCCAGTGAAAAGAGGTATAGTTTTCATCACCTACCTACATATGAGGAATTAAGAAGAATGTGGCTGAAAAATGTGAACTTGAAGAGACCACCCAGAACACTATACTGTACTATAGTCTCTATGTGTTCATTTCACTGTGTTGACAAATGACCGACAGAGGAAAACCTGCATCCTACTTTGTGGCTGGACAACGAGAAGAGACGCCGGATCCTCAGAATGATTCAAAACCGTGACGAGAACATCTGGTATGATTTCAAGTGTATGAAGCAGCATTATAGTATTTGTTCATCTTCAGTTTTTTTGTGCAGTTAACACAAGCTCAGTGATGGAGGGCTTTAAGGTGTTGGCTGGGCTCTGTGTCTGCTTTAAGGTAAATAAGATTGCGTCCCTCCTTTTTTAACCAAACACGACCGACCTTATTACTGTGTAGATACTGAGACACCTCAGAGCTTTTCAGGTTGTTCATCACTTCACCGTCAGAAGAACCGAGTCAGTGTAGCTAAATGTGTTATTGGATGTATCTACAGCCACTACTTCAGCTCATCCTCCATCCCTCGTCCGCAGTGGTAGGATTATCAAAGTCAAAGTTTCTTTGTCATTCGCACCACGTGTGGTGCATGTGCTGGAACGAAACTGTGTACAAAGGGTCCCAGTTACATCCCACAAACATATAAATTGTAAACAAAAACAGTAATGAGATCTATGATATATGAACTAAGAAATACACTAAACTAAGAATATACTCAGCACTAGTAGAAAACAATACGCTAAGAACAGCAACACAAACATGAGTCTGTGTGAGAAGATGAGTACGAATGAATATGTTTGAATCAATTTTATATTGTCCTGTTTGAGCTCTGACAGGTGGTGTTCCTACATGTTTAGATTAAATCCACATTGCTCCGAGAAAATACATTAGCTCGTACTGTTTGCACATAAATAAACACCAGTTCTGGCCCATGCCAGAAGTCGTGCCCATAATTCATGTTCATAAGTTTGTTCCCAAGAACTTCTGTCATATATAATTTAAAAGCTGAAAAATTAAAGGTAATCCTAGCTTTAATTTTCCCTCTAAGACAGGCATCAATCATTCATTCTATAGATATGAAGATTATAGATATCTAGAGGTGAATGTCCAAAATGCATGGATTGGAAAAATTATCATTTAGAAGAATCTCATAAAATGATGGATGGATGTAAGTCTATCTGGGTATCTGAAATGTTCGAAGAAGAGCTGAATTATGGCTATCTGCAATATAGTTTATTTAATAAATGTTAAACTTGGCACAAAATATTTTTTGGGTGGCACCTTGAAATATAATTTAACATAGTAGGGTTTTATTTAATTTCTTCATGAAGATCTGTGACATAACCTAACTCAAATGGACGTGAAAAAAAAGCTTAAATTTTATGAGCATTTGTTGAAAATTGTTTTCGTCCAGTCAGCTCTCAAACGAATCTCCGTTAGTTTTGGGAAACTCTTTTTACAAAATAAGGTTGAGGCTCTGACGTGAAGAGAAACAGCGACACCCTATGGCTATTTTTGAGAAGTGTCGGATATTTCAATCTAAAATAAATAAATAAATTAATTAATTAAATTATATATATATAACATATACGAATATTAATTGTTAAAAACTCTGTTTATTGTGTATTTGTAGTTATGTAACACTTTGTTTAAAAATAGCTATAATTAATACCTCCAAACGACAGAAACAAAAACCCGGAGGAAGAGTAGTTCCGCCGACGGAAGAGAGAGGGCGCCCGAGAGGCGAGGCGGAGCAGCTGTTCATCCTGATGGTGCTGATCGGATCAGACAGAGCAGAGCAGGGCGGATGCTGCGCGTGGAGATCCGGGAAAATCACTTTTCATGCTTTATAGGTAACCCCGAGCAGAGTTTGTCCTCCGACAGAGCCTCGTGTCTGAGGACAGCTGCGGAAGAGGAGGGGGAGGAGGAGGAGAAGCGCCGCGCCCCTGGGCCGTGGAGCGGGCCTCGGCTTGAGCTGGTGGGGAGTAGGAGAAGGATGCTGACAGGCTGAGCTGATCCACTTTCAGCTGCAGAAGAGGCTGAAGAGGAGCGGCACGAGGATGCAAACCGAAGGCACGGAGCCGGTGGAGGCCGGGCGGGGAGAGCAGGTGGAGGCTGAGGGGGTGGCGGACCTGACTCAGCAGGACCAGGCCCTGGAGGAGGAGATAGAGAGGCTGCTGGAGGAGAACGATGAGCTCAAGGTTTGATCCTTTTCAGAAACAGATGCATCTGTCACTATGAACAAACTGATTTATTTATTAATGTTGGACCTTGTGGCTCCATTTCCTGGTCCTTGAGTTTGCAGAGTCATTAATGATAGATGGGTCCATCACTTCATCATCCTCCATTGCTAATGAACATATGATGAAGATGTAAACACTGACAAACACTGGCAGAAGGATTATTTGTGTAAGCAGTTAGTTTTGCCTTCAGATGTGTTTAATTTTATTTACTAATAGAAATACACGGAGCTCAGTTCCATCAAAGAATCTGCTTCAGCATACTTGATCTTTTTTTTAAATCTTATTATGCTAATTTTAGTTCTAGATAGCCTTATGATGCTTTAAGCTTTTGATACTGCTTATAGTATTTTAGTTTTTAAGTAACCTGTTACTCCAGTAGCATTAGCTACTTTTATCTTCTAGCTAACCTTATAATGCTTTAAGCTAACATTATGATACTTGTGCTTATATTATTTTAGTTTTTAAGTAACATGTTACTCCGGTAGCATTAGCTACTTTTAGCTTCTAGCTAACCTTATAATGCTTTAAGCTAACATTTTGTTACTTTTAGCTGATATTATTTTAGTTTAAGTAACCTGTTGCTCCTTTAAGTAGCATGTTGCTACTTTTATCTTTTAACTAGCCTTATGATGCTAGTAGCTAACTTTTTTAAAATGCTTTTAGCTTTTGTTAGTTCAGTTTTTAGTCACCCCATTTTTTCTTTTAGGTAGCATATTGCTACTTTTAGCTTTTAGCTAGCCCAATAATGCTTTAAGCTAACATTTATTTTATTTTTTTAGCTTTTATTTTAGTTTTTAGTTAACCTGTTGCACCTTTAAGTAGCATTTTGCTTCTTTTAGTTTTTAATAATTTTCTACTTTTAGCTAGTCTTTTGCTATCAGTGCTGCAGTCTTGTAATCCTGAGGCTGCAGGTTTGAGCGCAGTGTGTCAGGAACGGCATCTTTCATGCCTTTTCTCTTATTGTGATGACCCGTTCAGAAGGAGCAGCCAAAGAAAAAGCCTTGTGCTCCTTTGTTGTTTTGCTACTTTCAGCTTGTAGCTAGTAGGCTTATTATTTTAGCTTTACAAACCCAGTTTCAGCTTCTTCAGCAGATTTCAGCACTCAGCTCCTGGTGCTCACATTGTATGTGCACATGTGATTATTCTGTATTGATTCACTTGGATCAATGGTTTTGTGTTTATAGAGGACACAACTAGAGTCAGTAAATTAAATGTATTCCCAAAAGTAGATTAGTGTGTGTGTGTGTGTGTGTGTGTGTGTGTGTGTGTGTGTGTGTGTGTGTGTGTGTGTGTGTGTGTGTGTGTGTGTGGTGGTGGTGTGGGGGGTTTAAAAAATCATGAATTACAAATACAGTAAGTGCATCTACATCTGATTTGCATTTGGTGTCTGTTGACTTCAAGATGGCTGATGCAGCTAATCAACATGAGCCAACATATAAATACTGTATCTGTAACTCAGTCAGGTTTACAAATATCAAGCTAAAATTTAATGTGATAGTTGCTGAGTTTGGTAGAAACAGCTGAAACCACCTCCTCATCACAAGATCATCTCAGTTTAAAACTGGTATGAAAGGCGGCGGGTTTATGCTCGAAGGATTGTTAGACCTTTAACGTGTGTTTTTGTTTGGGGGTGAATATGCAGCGCTAAAACACGTGCAGTCGGGTCTGTAACAAAGACACACTCTTGACTCTGAGCTGTGCTTCAACTAGTGTGAAATCGAGGAGATGCGGACCGAGATGGAGGAGATGCGAGACACTTTCTACGAGGAAGACACCTGTCAGCTGCAGGAGATGAGGCGTGAGCTGGAGAGAGCCAATAAGAACTGCCGCATCCTGCAGTATCGGCTGCGCAAGGCGGAGAGGAAGAGGCTGCGCTATGCCCAGACGGGGGAGATTGACGAGGAGCTGCTCAGGAGCCTCGAGCAGGACCTGAAGGTTAGAGAGGGGCAGGAGGAAAGGCTGCTTACCCAACACATCTTCATTTTTTGTTTTATTCATTTGACAAGATTAAATCATGAAACGCTGAAGGTTATCCCTTTGCATAGTCTAATCAACAAACCAAGTCCGTTTCGTCTCGCAGGTGGCAAAGGATGTGTCTGTGAGACTGCACCACGAGCTGGAGAAGGTGGAGGAGAAACGCACCAAGACAGAAGAAGAGAACGAAAAGCTGCGACAGAAACTCATCGAGGTGGAAGTGACCAAGCAGGCTCTGCAGAACGAACTGGACAAAACCAAAGAGGTAAGAAAAAGGCCTTGAAAGCATCACGTGCATCAACGAGCACGACCATGTTCCTCATCAGAAACGTCTAACAACATGATGTTTGTGAAGCATTCACACTATTGTGATCCGTTTTTCTTCTGCACTTTTTCCAGCATCTTCCTCGTTCCACAATTTTTGTTGCCATTTCAACAAATCATATCAAAACGTTCAGCTCGTTCAGGAGAAGGGTGTTATGACATTTGGTGCTGGAGTTCATTGACATCCTTCATATCTTGAGATACTGCTTCTTTCACACTTTGTTCTGGTTCAGCTTCTTTCAGCTTCCTTGTGCAAATTTAAACATTTTTCAGCTACTTTCAGATATCTTCAGCTGGTTTTTCGAGCTGTTTTTTTTTTTGTTTTTTTTTTGCTCCTTTCAGATTCTTTTTGCTAACTGCAACATTTTCGTGCTTTTTCTAACTTCTTTCTGCTCCTTTCAACTTATTTATGCAAGTTTCAGCTTTTTCTACTATTTTAGAAACTATTTTGCTGTTTTATGCTAATTTTAGCTTTTTCAGCTAATTCCACATTATATTGCACTCATTTCAACTTCTTTCAGCCTAGTTCAGCAAAAATATGCTCTCTCCACTTCCTTCTCAAAATTTAAAGCTTCTTTCTGCTTTTTAAGCTACTTTTCAGCTGTTTTTTGCTTAAGTTTTTTTTTTCCAGATAATTTCTGCTTTTTTGTTGTTCATTGCTTCTTTCAGTAAACTTGTTCTTTCTACTTTATTCTGCTAATTTAAGCTTGTTCTATCTTTTCAGCTACTTTTTAAATACATTTTAGCTAATTTCAGCTGTTTTCAGATAAATTCAAAATTTTGCAAAAATTCCTACTACTTTCAGCCAAATTAACTTTCTGCTAATGTCAGCTTGTTATGCTACCTTTCAGCATTTTTTTTCTGCTATTTTAGCTACTATATATCAGTTTTTCTGCCAAATTTACATAGTTTTATTTTCAGCTAATTTCACATTTTTAGCTCATTTCAGCTCCTTCCACTTCCTTCTGTTAGTTTGAGCTTCTTTCTGAATTTTCAGCTACTTTTCAGCTAGTTTTGCTAAAGTCAGCTTTTTCAGCTAATTTCCCAATTTTTATGTTCATTTCCGCTTATTTAAACCTAATTCAGCAAATATGTGTTCTTTATTCTGCTATCTTAGGCTTGTTCTTCCATTTCAGCATGTTTTTTTAATCTAATTTCAGCTGTTTTTCAGCAAGTTCTTCAGCAATAAGCATTCCCACTGCATTTTAGCAGGAAATGCAATTTCTTTAGTTTGCTCTTATTTCAGGTCCATTGTAATCTACGATGTATAATCAGTACATATTTATTTGATTTAGAAAAACTTTAGCTGTGATGCTTTTATACTGGGGCCCAATAAACGGTAAATTATAGCCCAGTTTTAGCGAGCATGCTTAAACACAGATATCCATGCTCATGTATGTTCAAAACAAGAAGAAAATGGAAACCAACATTTTTCATTCTTCCATCTCTGATAGTCTCAGAAAAGAAGAGGAAGCAAAGACGTCCAGAAGACGGACAAGAAACCAGCACAGACTCCGACTGAGGTGAGGAGGGAGCAGAACGAGAAACTTCGTGTTACCCCATTTGCTTTATTGCTCACTCATTCGCAGAGTTAATGTTGTTTGTCTGTTAGCAAAATATCCAAAGGCCAAACTTTAACCAACTTAAAGTAATCACTGGGTGTAAATGACTGTCAGCTCGATTCAAGATGGCAGCCACAGCCAAGTGACTTTAGAAAACAAAAATGGCTAGAACTCGCGTTAGTTTTATGGACACTGACCTAAAGTTTGTTGTGGTAGTAGGTGAGACTGATCTCCAACAGATATTCTGAGCTCTGACAGACGGTGCAAGAGCTTTGTTTTAAACTTTGCCAGTTTGTTATCAATATATCGCACGAGCCGTTGTATGGATTTTAACAAAGCGTTCAGGAAATAAATATTGGATGTGCATGTGCAGTTGATTACTTTTTGGAGTCAAGCCAATTCAAGATGGCAGCCACAGATAGCTGATATTGGTAAACACAGAAATGGCTATAATTCAGTCAATTTTACAAATATTGCACTAAGACTTGGTGTGATTGTAGTTGAGAATGATTAGTATTTAAACTAAGTTCTCGTTCTGTCAAAGTTTTACTTTAAACTTCAGCATTCGTTTTTAAAGTCGAGCCTGTTTGTTTTTTGGCAAAGTATCTCATGAACCACTAAACAAATTGTAATGAAACTTTCAGGAAGTAATTACTGGATGTAAATCTACAAGTGATTATTGTTTGAAGTCAACCTGGCTCAAGATGGCCATCACAACCACAAGCTTTGTAAAGTTAAGACTTGGTGAAGATCAAACATATCTTTAAATTCTAAGCTAAAAGAAGCTGCATCGCAAAATCTTTAGTTTAATCTCAAGTTTTTGTGTCTTCCTAGCCGAGACCAGCTTTTAAAAACCACAGAGTTAACTTTTCCGTTTGTCATGTGCCAACCCTGCATCGTTTGTCCCGTCGTGTTTCAGGAGGAGAATGAAGACCTGAAGTGCCAGCTAGCATTCGTCAAAGAGGAAGCTGCGCTCATGAGGAAGAAGGCAGCCAAAATCGACAAGGAGAAAGACCGTCTGGAGCAGGAGCTGCAGAAGTACCGCTCCTTCTACGGAGAACTGGACAGCACCCATCCTAAAGGAGAAGCCGGGGGGCCGCCCACCACCCGCGAGTCAGAACTTAAACTACGGCTTCGTCTGGTGGAGGAAGAGGCCAACATCCTGGGGAGGAAGATAGTTGAGCTGGAGGTGAGAGCAGACGCTGCAGCGAAAGTTTCCTTTAGAGGCGGGGCTTATTTTGCTCTGTACTTTAACACAGGTGGAGAATCGTGGGCTGAGAGCCGAGCTTGATGACCTACGAGGTGAGGGGGAGGGCGCTGCAAACGCTGGGTGCGGTGCCGCGGGTGGACCGGGCGCGGGGCGAGGCCTGGGCGACGACATGACGGAGCTCCGCCAGCAGCTGCAGCTGGTTGAGGACGAGGCCGAGCTTCTGAGGAGAAATCTGGCCGACGCCGAGGAGCAGAATAAGAGGGTGACTGCAGAGCTGAACAAGCTGCGCTTCAAGGCCGGGACTCATGAGGGCGGGGCCAGGCACGGTGGAGGACTGAGCGGAGGGGCAGCGGCTGATGGAGCCAAAGCAGAGACCCTGCAGGAGGAGCTGAAAGCTGCCAGGCTGCAGATTAATGATCTAAGTGGCAAGGTATGAGAAAACAGCCTAACGATAGGAATTATTTCCTGTTTTGTGTTGAATTGAAAAACAAGAGTCTTGTAATAATTTTACTATTCGCACAAAAGAAAAAAAAACTCTATGCCTCGTTTGAAAAAAACTATCTTCATTTTGTGTAAAAGATGGAGCGCTTGCATCCATCTTTGAGGCCAGACGTGTTAATCTTAGCGTAGCAACGGATTTATTAACATGTATAACATAATCAATAGGGATGCACGATATTGGATTTTTGGTTGATATCCAATATGCCGATATGTTAAAACTTATTTGGCCGATAATCGATACCAATACCAACATTTTTTCCCTAGACCTACTTACAGAGACTACATAGCTTTTTCTGCTGTGGAATTAAAATACTACATTATTCTGCATGGTCTTTGTCAATTTGGCCTGCTTCCAAATGCAGATGCCAAAGAGGAGGCTGAAAATTATGTAACGCAATACTGTACAGGTAGTCCTCGGTTCCCGACCGCCTCGGTTCCCGTTTTTTCGCGTTTACGTTCATATTTAATACAGTAATTAATAATATAATATTTTAACAAATAAAATGTTTAATGTACTTTTTTTTTCATGTGTACAGCAAATTGTTGCAGCTGTGGTTGTTTTAAATGGCTTTATGTAATGTATTACTGTATTAGTATTTTATAATTTTTTTATTACAATACTCTTATTTTGAAGCCTTCCGGTAGCTTCCGCATCCGCCATTGTTGTTTACATCGGCAGGACTTGGAGGCGTGCG
>JARVGV010000192.1:14674175-14686066 GCA_031762435.1 Hypsolebias longignatus | reverse complement strand
TCTAGGGACAGAAGAATGTCATTTTGTACTTTGAGCAGTGCTGATTCAGTGCTGTGACGGGATCTGAAACCAGACTGAAATTTTTCATACAGGTTGTTGTGTTCTAGAAAAGACTGAAGTTGAATAAAAACAATCTTTTCCAGGACCTTCGATAAAAATGACAAATGTGAAATTGGCCTGAAAATGTATATGTATAAAGGAGTTTTAAATCCTTCCCACACTTGCAATATTCTAAACAATGTTTCTAAACTCTAAATGCTCTAAAACAGAACAGCATGTCATGATTTCTTGCTCTCTGCTACCTGCCAGTGCTCTTGGCCACACCCACTTCTTTGCTGCAGAGTGGAGATAAGACACACTGCAGGAGGAAGCGTCTCCTGAGCTTTGGGCTGCACACAGACCTGTGCAGCAGGTGCTAGGGTAACCTCTAAGTGTAGAGAAATTTTCAGTAAAAATATTTTTTTTCTGCTTTAATCCATGAGGTCATGATCAATGTTGCAGGTTCGAGTCCAGGTTGCATCAGGGCATCTGGTGTAAAACAATTGCCAAATCTTCCATGCGAGTTCGCTTGCTGTGGCGACCCCTGAAGAAGAGAGCAGCCTAAATGAACTTAAAAATCTTGGCCTGTACGGTGCAGAGTTAATCACTTTGCTGAGAGTTCAGGCGTCAGAATTTGAGTCTTAGTTCTGAATGTCTAAAATACATTTAGAGCCAGCAGCCTATTAGATAGATTGGAAGCAGTTTTTATATTTAGCGCACGCAAATTGCATAATCTTATGTAACATCCAGCCTTATGTAAGGTTCGACATCCATCCATCAGTTTTCTTCGGCTTGTTCCATAGTGAGCAGCTTGAGCAGGGAGGCCCAGACATTTCTTTCCAAAGCCAACTCGTCAAAAAAAATAATTTGGCCTGTTATCTTGTTATTTCAGTCACTACCCAAAGTTTGTGACCGCGTGAGATAAGCCATCTTAAAGGCAAAGATTAGTCTGCTTCCTATGAAGATTATGAGATGCAGCCTTTAAAACCTTAAAAAATACACAGAACTGTTGGAAAAGAGATGCTGTTGTCTCATATAGTATGCATAACATTTCCCTTCCTTTTCTTCAATGTAACATAGCATTTGTGAAAACTGTTAAAGTTACATAAACTGTTCTTCCACAGTCAAAGCTCCTAAATGTCCTGAACCATGTAGCTGATGAATTACGGTAGGCTTTCCCGCCCCCTGATCTTAATAAATTCATCAAACCCATATTTTGCTCATCTGTAGTGACTATTTTGGCATATCTTAAATAAAGAAAGAGCATCTGCTGCTCACTGTTTTTACCAAGTTCTTGTTGCATCAGAACAGACTGTATATTTCATTTGAACGTAATTTGTGAGTTAACTTTTTGTAGAAGTCTTCTGGAACACCTCCAAAGTTGATATTTCAACATGTGAAGTCGGAGGCTTTTCACAAGCCCCGTCCTAAAAATCCAGTATGGCAGTCTTGTGCGTGGAAAGCGATAATGCAGAAATAAACAATTTATTTGTGTTTCGGTCAATTTGATTCTTGTTAAAATGCAGTAGTCCCTCATTTATCAAAGCTCCGCGATAAATGAAATACCGCAAAGTAGGAACAGTGGTACAAGTAAAAAGTGGTAGTTTATTTGAGTATATACTGTATATGTATACGTATATAAAGGCATTTTAAACCCTTCCCACACTCTTGCAATATTCTAAACAATGTTTCTAAACTCTTAAACGTTCTAAAAAAAAAGCACAGCATGTCATGAACTCAGCTCTCAGCCACGCCCACATCTCCGCTGAAGAACTGAGATTGACAGAGGAAGGAGAATGGAGGAGGAGCTGCAGGAGGAAGTTTCTCCTGCAATGTGGGCTGCACACAGGTGCAGCAGGTGCTAAATGATTTAAAATAATTCATTTTAAATAAAAATTCCACGCCAATCGTGCAGCTCATCCAGCAGTGTTTGTCACGTCCAATCTTATTTTGAAAAACTGCGATAGAGCGAGTCCGTGAAAAAAGAACCGCGAAGTAGTGATGGACTACTGTACTTGCTGATGTGAAGGTTTTGCTGGTGTTTGAAACCATAATCCATAAAATTCCATTACTTTTATCAGTTCGCTTTGCTACTAGTAGCTAGCTTGCTCACGAATCACAATGTTGAGAACACCACACTGGTTTTAAAACTTGCAACTGAAACACGGCCACGTTTGGTCATTTCCAGATTTGAATTCTGAGGTAAACTGAACATAGTGTTTCAATAAATTCAATTCAGTTCAGTTTATTTATATAGCACCAAGTCACAACAGACGTCATCTCAGGAGCTGAACAGTGTTTAAGACCAAAAGATGGCAACAGAAACACATTTAAACTAAAAAAGAATGTTTTTTTTGTTTTTTTTTTAACATTAAAGCTTGTGAGCCTAAACTGTCTGAGCCCTAAAAATATAGTTAAGCACCTGTAAATAATCAAAATATAAGCTGTTTGAAAGACATAAAGAGGATGCATGTACAACAGAAAAAATAGCTAACAACAATGGAAAGTCTTACAGGAACGGTTCAAATCATACTTACAGTAATATTTCACCAGTTGGAGACAAACTATAAAATGGTCTCCATTTGGAGGAATGAGATCAGACAAGCTAACCGCTAGTTAGCTTAAAACTATTACAATATAAAAATTTTACAGTGGATCGTACAATTTTAGTAACAACCACCTCTCTGTCATTTTTGCATTACATAATTTTTCTGTCAAAATATCAGGAACTGCAAACTACACATAGCTAGCTTCCATGCTAATGTCCACTGCAAATAACTACGGAAGGTTATGTACATAACTAATGTGACTTTTAAGGCTATGTGAATTTTATAAAATAGTATTCTTATGAAACACTACGACACCTTTGAAACTAATCGTTTTTAAATGGAGTCTATTTTGGTCTTGTCCCTGCTCAGGCTAGAAATCAGTTTGTTTATCCCAATGGTACCCAACCCTGGTCCTTGAGGAACACCATTCTGCATGTTTTAGTTGTTTCCCTGCGTTTACACATCTGATTTAAATGAATGGTGCTTCTGCAGAACACGAGGAAGTAATTAAATCACTGAATCAGGTGTGATGTAGGAGAGGACCATCTCTAAAACATGCAGGATGGTGTTCCTCAAGGAAATTGGTTGGGAACCACTGGTTTATCCAATCAAATTGTCATTTAAAGAGCTATCTACAACAGGTAAGATAGTTACTATTCATACAGTTTTAACAGTAACTCACTTTAAACTATCTGAAGGTTCACTTTAAAGTGAACTCTGGCAAAGACAAAACCACAACAGTCCTTTTTTTAACCCTGTCACTATAAATATTGTCCCCTGTAGCACGTTGTAAAGTCAGAATGTCTCTTTGTTTTCCAGAGCAACCCCTGCCCTGCCATCCTGCTGCTGCTTTTTCCTAAAGGTAACGTAAGGACAAAGTTTGTTTGTGTTCCTCCCCTTAACTCACGAGGGGTTTGTCATTAAGTAAGGAGCACAACAGGTGGAGGAATGGTGATCCAAGGGGCTTCAAACTGAAAGGAATTTCAATCATCACATGCCAAATAGCTCCTGTTGTTGGGGGAGCCCTAAAATTCCCCACAGAGCGCCTAATTTGGGCAGATTGATGCATTTGATTGTGAAACGTAAACAGCCCTCAGGAGACAGTCCATTCCCCGGGTTCAAGTGGATAATTTGCTTCATTGCACAATTTAAACGTGCTATTAGGGTTGATTGTGTTGTATTTGATTTTTCAATGTACTGAAAGTCAAAAGAATTTAAAGAATGTCTTTAAAATATATCGAGCACGCCAGGCGTCCACCTGACAGTCTCCTCTTCGGGACTGTCTTCAATAAAGATATTATTGACCGTGACACATTATTACTCACTGTGTCACCTACGCCCATTTGGCACCCGCTGGAAAAATGATTTGCAGCGCGGCGTGGGTCACAAGGCGAAATCTGCCCAGAGCATCCTAAAAGCAGAGTAGCAACAGAGAAGCCCATTGGCTGCGAGGAGAGCAGCAGCTGAAACAGCTATGTAAACACTTTCCCTCTCTCCATGCGCCCCAGTAATTATAGCCAGGATGCTGGTGACGACAGTCGTCCCTTCGAGACTTCAAATGCTGGAATAAATTTGACATTATGATATTTGAGCCCAACTCAGTAGGCGCGCGCTCTTGCAGGAGGGGCTAGTATAAAGCCTGGGGAGCCCGGCTGGAACAGAAGATGTTTACCCTTTACAGCTCACAGCTCCACCGATCTTAACTCGCAGGAAGGAGGGAGGGAGTGTGTGTGTGGGGGGGGACCCTCTTTAAATCGCGTCCGCCATAATTTACGTAACAGAGCCGAGGTGGGAAAGCGAAGGGCAGCACGACGGAGAGGAGACTTTTTATCTGTTCGAGAAACGGTGTCTCTGAGAGCAGGTCGAACTGCGCAGGGATCAGAGCAGGTACAGGATAATTACTGGAGGGCAGGTGTTCAGGTAAGAACTGTCGTGTTTAATGGTAATTTTTCTGCTGTTTGGAGCCACATAGTATGAAGTCTGTAGCCTCCAGTGTATCTACATGAACTTATCATACTCTGCTGATCACTGAACTACTTTTTCACATATTGCATGTATTCTGTGCTCTTACTAGGCATAGTCATCCATCTTCACTCACATCACAGGAGGGCCGTTGTTACATTCAGGCACTTTCCTCTAATAATGACAACAGAAAGCCTCGTTGTTTTTATTTACTTCATAATTAGCAGCAACGCTGGTTCGTTTTTAGCGGCTTCGTCAGCTGTTGAAGAATCTGAGGGGTGGGCTTGAAGGCATGAGGGATGTGACGCAGCTGAAATTCAACGAGGACGTTCGGTCTCGAGTGTGAGGACAGATGAAGAGCAGGGACAGTTAAACACCAAACAGTTCATTGTAAAGATAATAATTATGCATTCTGTATGTTTTATGGCAGTAGATGCAGGTTTGCTAATGGTTGTAGTGGAAGTCCTCCTTGTTGACTTGAGGATTGTTTAGAGGACAATAAGACCAACATATCTGCAGAGATGCTGAAGGTTGACTTGTTTGTGGAACTTAGAGAACGCCAAAGCAGGGGAGCTGTAAATATGTGACTTATGTAGGAGCTGAAAGCATAATCTGAAGGTGTTTCAGACAATTAAAAAATATGCAGAGAAACTCAAATTATTTTTTTGTTGCCAGCAATGTGGCTTCGGAGTCAAATATTTGGTTGACCAAACCAGGATTTTGACATTTTTAACGCTAAAAACTCATGTTTAATAAAAGACTAATGAACTTTTTACTTATGTAATGTGTGCACAATTATCAACCCTGTATTCTTTTTTTGTGTTTCCAGGTCATTGATCCTTCTGTCCCCGACCCTGACAGCGACCTCTAACAGCGGGAGGGGTGAAACAGGAGAAAGGGCCTCTGGGTATCGAACAGCTTGCATCATGGCAGCAATTGATCTGGAGCTCAGGCTGGAGCGCAGTGGCCGGGGGTGGGGGCAAGAGAGGCCGGAAATGCTGGACAACTTTGACTCCGAGATGCAGGAGTGGGAGGATCAGCTGCAGGATATCCAGAGGAAAATTGAAGAGGTAAGAGTCTGATCTTATAGACGTGGAAGGATAAAGCTCTTTTACAAATGGTCTCCATAAAATCTGGCACAAATTGACATTTGTCATGTCATGTGAGGTGCATTATGGGAAAAATACAGCACTCTCAGGGCCATAATTCAAGCTTCTTCCCCCACTCTGGGTCTGGTTTGTACAATTTATCCACCGATTTAAAAAATGAATGAAGAGGGGACAATAGATTCTATTAGTGCTCAGTGAAGGGTCAGATGTTTTCTGTAGAATGTTTTAAATCAACACAGCAGAAAATTAGCAGAATTTAATGTGGTTCAACAATAATCCTAACCATACCTCTCATACATGTGCTAATTGTCTCGTTGGGAGCTTTTGTGCCCCCTAGTGAGTGGTAATTGGTGTGTATGTGTGTGTTTGTGTGTGTGTGTGCACACCATAATAAACTGTTGGCAGAGCACAAACTGACTCAACCTCTTGGCCTTGTTGGCGCAACGGTACAGACAAATGTTAACAAGCTAATTAAACCGTGATGTGCTGACAGACGTGCTGGACACACACTTTCTCTGACACACACACACACACACACACACACACATGCATGGTCTGAAAGTGGATACCACAGGAAGGTTGCGATGGGTAACGGACGCATGTGCAAAGTGGATTAACACGTGTTGATCTTAAATATAGGTCACTTTATGGAAATTGTAACACAAACATAGAATGGACAAATTATTAGCTTCAACGATCTGACGAGGTCAATATTTATTTGTTGTTTTTGTTTCTAGCTCTACAATGAAGTCCAGGCACGCAGAGGAGCAAATGATATTCCTGGTGATGACCAGAAACATTGTGTCCCGTTGGAGTCTGGACTAAGGCACCACGGCGTGAATCGCTCCGGCGATATAATCGTGCACCACTACGGCCCCAACGGGTGCAGCTACCCCGTGAGTCATCAGCACGGCTACGGCTGCTGCCGCCCCAGCGGCGTCGCGGAGATCGGAGACTTGCTGCAGGATTATTTGGAGAAAGGCAAAAAGATGAGCAGGAAGAACAACGGGGCTCGTCACGTGGTGAGTGGAGGGGGGGGGGTTCTCCTTGTGCTTCATTCTGTTGGTATTTGCACGTATGAAGAAACGGGATCGGCTGACGCGGCATGAGTGAAAGCTGTGGTTACGGCAGGAACATATCCATTACAGTTCCCTGAAGTCTGCTTACACAGGGAAGCTACCAGATAGGAGTTTGTTTCACTCTCTAACCCAACTCTTGCACTTTCTTGACACCTGACAGAGCAGTTGAGATGAACGTTGGCACATTCTCCGTCCACATGGGAGAAAGCATCTTTGCTCTCTTTGCATGAATAGATTAGATTGTTTTAGCAGAATAGATTGTAAAGTGTGGTTTTTTTTGTTTTTGTTTTAATCTTTCAGCACTTCAGTGACGTAGTTAAGGTGAACCAAGACATTTCTGCATACCAGGACAAAGGCAGAACAAGATGTGGAAATAATCGGTAAGAAGTTTCATTCAGAACATTCCACTATGAGACTCTGCTTCAAAGAGATAATTATTTTGATCATAGGAGTGGTGGTGTATTGGCTTCATGAAGGGGTGTCCCATTTCACAGTGGAATATTTTAACCACTGCTCTTTTACTTTGAATTTAAATAGGGTTGTAGAGTTCAATTTCCTACTGTTGTTTTTTGTTAAATGTGACCAAATGAATGAACCACTTCAATATCACCTGAGATATCGGACTCACTGCAACTATTTGAAGTGCATTCTTGAAAATTTTCCAGTTGAAGGGCCAGTTAGCCGATGCTTCTTATCCTCTAAATCCTAAAACTAATTTGGACACCCGAATCCCGTGCAGAATGTAGGTGTAGGACTAAGAGGTAGAGGACAGGGTAAATAAGAATATGCAATGAAATCTAGCTTACTTGTGCTGTTTATAGTTTTTTGATACATTCTCTGTGTTAAACCAGGCTTCAGCAAGAGCCCTGTGTGGGCAGCTTTGAAGAAAGTGAAAACAGGAAGAACCGAGTGTCTCACATGAAAAGCGCTGCCTGCAGAGAGAGTTCCCCCATCAAGGAGAACACGGTTGCTAAGCCCCCTGTTGGACAGAGGGATGCTTCAGCTGCACAAGCACGCCTACAGTTCCCAGCCACAACAACCGAGTCTCCCTCTTTGGACAGAAAGTCCTTCAGTCAAGGAGTGCTGGGAGACAGGAAGTGCCATAGTCCTTCTGTTCTAAAGAAATTTGGAGCCATGCTCCAGGAGAACGAGGGTAAATTGCTTACTGACTCAGGGGTGGTGACCCATCAGGGACCAGAGGCAAAGTGTTCCACTCCTGGCTGTCAGCGACGGGCTCTGGGAGTCACTGGAGGAGCCAGCAAGGCGCCCATGCGTGTGCCTAACCAGAAATGCCAAGCAGAGTCTGATGTGCTGACAGCAAGTGTTGAGCCCAGCCAAGACTGGGGCTCAGGATTAGACTGTAGACACAACTACAAGGAGCAGAGAGGAGGCCATGGCAGTTCCAAAGGGTCTCAGCCTGTTCCTCAGCAGGTCCAAAGGAGACCGCAGGTGCCAGGAAGCCCAAAGATCAGACCCAGGGCTAACAGTGGCGAGAAAGCAAGAAAGCCCTCACCCCAACAGGTGGAGCCCAGAGTGGACTGCAAGGCCTCAAATGTTTCTCCTGGAGCTCAGAGGAGTCAAAGAGGACAAGAGTTGGCAGGTTGCAGCAGTTTGAGGGATGAGGAACTTATTGAGCTGCTGGACATGCTGGAGATCCAACACGAGTACAGCTCCAGCCCCAGAACCGGATTCACAGCTCATAAACAAGAGACGCAGCAAGTAGGTCGCATTCTGCTCCTTTGTTCAGCTTCAGCCGTCTCCATCTCTGATCACCGTTGACTTTCTGTGTGTTTCTGTGCAGATGAACCCAGCAGAGTTGTCCCCAGCCAAACCAAGGAGGACTTTCTCTCGTCCTGCACGTCCTGCCAACCAGCGGCCGCCTTCCAGATGGGCCAGCCGCACCCCTACTGCCAGAATCACCGCGCCGTCTGGCCCAATCTACCGCACCCCGAGCCCCATGACTCACTCCCCCAGTCCTGCTCTGAAGCACCGGCCTCTCGTTTCCTATTCTCTTCAGACAGAGACTGTCATTATATGATCCTTTGTTGTCCCAACCAAGCACGTTCCTCTCTTTTCAAACTGTAAATATTAAGGACGTTTCTGTTCGACAGCCTTATCTCCTCACAGTGATGTGTGTATCTACAACATTCTCCAGTGTCGCTGTAGCTTTAAATCTCCTCTGTGCCAAAACGCATCATCAAGCTTTGTTGCTTTTTTTTCCACTTATCCATATTAAGCTTTATCTTTTGTAATAAATAGGTGTTTTTTTTGTTGTTGTTGTTTTTGTGCGATGTGATTTAGCATGCGGCTCTACTTTGAGGGTTCACGTGTTCAACCGTCATGGCTGAGCTCAAGCTGGTACTACGCTTGCTGTGGCAACCTACAACCTGTCAACAAGTGTGTTTGACTATCATAATGTCGGAATGTGTTCAAGTAATTACTGTGACGAAAGGTTTTATTATGCCTTCAATGTTTTTTCTTGGTAATAAATATGACCATGCTCAACATGAAGACGACTTTGTGTTTCGCTGCATTGCATTCTCTTGTTCCATAATCGTACAATGTTGATGATTTATTGCCTTTTTTTCTTTTTTTTGTCGATATCTGATAGCAGCACATCCCTGCATGCCACAGCAGTGGAAGCTCTTGTGTTGGGTACCGTTGATCTGGTCACCAACCTTAACCCAGTATGAGCCTATTAAATAATACCCACATTGTAAAATTCTTCATTATGACTTCCAGTTGTTTTGTCAAGCTCTTATCAAATGATCATACTTTCTAGAGTCTTCATTCAAGAGTAGTTATGGTAAATATGGACTGGATGTCCAGTGTGCCGCGCAGACAGAGATCGCATTTCATGTTCAGTGCTTCACGCCTCATAAGACTACATCAACAACCTTTGACCTCCTTGACACCTCGGCTCTGTTCAGGGTGAGGGATCACATTTTCACACAGTCCTGAGCTCACCCATACACGCACCTATAAAAGTGCATTTCTTTCGTAGTGTAAGCAACCATAAACAAAATGTATATACACGTGCACGTATAACCTGGCAGAGGTATGAAAGGTGTGAAAAGTCACGTAAAGACCGGTGGACAAATGTGCGGAAGTCCCTTGGCCCCACGATGCCTCAGCCCTGTCATCCAACCTCTTGGTGCTATGTGGCGCCTCAGACCAAAATAGTAAGCGTGACGTGTGTTTTGGTGCCAGAAATCTTAGCCTGCTGTCTTTAGGGTATAAATAAAGAGCGGGAGGGGGAGTTTCTGGGTCCTCTCTCTGTCTCGCTAGTTAGTTTTCTTTTCTCTCACCTGTTGTGATTTTCATCTATCAATACAGCTAATCCAGCTAATGTTGGACTTTTTAAACAGTAACAGAGTATTCTTTTTTTTTTTTTTTTTTTAATACCTTCTCATAGTGGAAGTTAAATCTCTTCCCCTGTACCTACATTGTGTCTTGGATGCTCAGCTTTTCTTTGGATCTCCAGTTTTAGCGTGTACGTGTGTGTGAATGACAACCCTTTCTTACAGTTTGGCACCTCCACAAGCATTTTAACGAGGCATCTTGTTAGCTAAACCCCCTTCCTGTATGAACCTACAGTGAAGCTCGAACAGCACAAAATCTGTACAATGCCTCCTCCGTCCTTTCTATTAGGCTTCTCCCAGCGTCCTCGGCTCAGAACGATTGATCGGACTGACACAGCTTGGCAGAGCTTGGCACGGCATGTCCTCTACTGGACAGGCTATTCATAAGAGAAGTGACGGGGTGAGGGTGGAGGGGGGGAACACAAGGACAGCTGAACTGTAGCCATGGCTCCATTGACGTCAGCGGGACATGGTAACACACCCACTCTGACCCCGCAGGAGGCGTGACGCCTAAAAAAACATGTTTTCATCCAAACAATCTAGGCCTCAAACTTACGGATTTAGTTGTGAAACTTGTATGTCTGTTTGTAAAATATCTATATACACAGCTTGAATGTCTTCTTATGACTTCTGGTCTAATGGTTGTGAATATGATAAATGCTCTGATTTGTCCTTTTGAGCAGGTTACCGCATGCTCAGTGTGCGTCGGTGCGCTGCCATTTGAGGACTCTCGTATTCAAGGAAGACTTGAATTAATGGAAGTGATGCTGTCTTTAAATGTAAACTCACCTCTCCAAGGATAAAAATCATTCCAATTCAAATCGAAGCCTATTTGATTGGTAGGTAATATTAGCGTTTGGCAGGCACATTTGCAGTGTGATAGGACGCTGAATAACGTTATAAATAGACCTCTTTCACTGGTGATACTGACTTGCATCATCAAACTAACCGGTGTTGCAACACTTGTTAAAGTATCCAACGACACTCGAGCATGTCCTTTTAGATAATGCACTGCATGGGTAACTGCTTATATAATAACATTAGTTTCTGTGGTTTTAGTTAGCTCCAGGGTGGAACAGCTGCACACAATGTGACAGTATGTTCTGATCAATAGAATGATTGGATTTCCATCTAAAACATTTAAAGAGACAGGTTCACATTTTTTGAAGTAGCATCCTTGGGACTCATTTGAGTAGTCAATGTTCCTTATAGAAGACAGAACAATCTCAGTTTGAAGAACAAGAGATAAACTGTGTTGCTTACATCCACCCAAAATAACTCAAACATTCAAATGTTTTCAGAGCAACTGCACTGGATGCGCTGTACTGTAATTGTAAAATTTCATAACCAGTGTTAATTTTGCATCACTTAAAATGAATGTTTTTTGGATGGACTATACTGAAGACCAGGTGTGATGATAGCGTAGTCTGTTGGAAGTGAACACGCTTCATGTCAAACACACATTGAAAAACCGTCAACGTTAGGGTTACCTGGTTTGTAAAATTATTTGGTGCGAAGGTAATGTGGTGTCAAGATGCTTAAAAGAGCAGAACTGCTACAAAAATGTTGGCATTTAAGTTGTAAATGGCTCTAGGGTCACCCCCAGTCTGACTAGTTGTGACTCCTCCATGAGAAACTCTCTGATTGCTGTCTCTGCCAGGTAAGATACTTTTTTTTTCATTCAACCTTTATTTATACATTAGTTCCCAGTGAGCCTCGAGGACTCTTTTACAAGAGAGACCTGTTTCAGACAGACAAAAGTAGATGAGTAAAAGAGAAACACAAGGGGAG
>JARVGV010000192.1:14639343-14656802 GCA_031762435.1 Hypsolebias longignatus | reverse complement strand
AAAATATTAGATGTTGGCACCTCCACATCATTGCATTCAGTTTTTATTCACAATTTGTTTAGTGTCCCAACTTTTTTTTGGAATCCGGTTTGTACAATAATGATAATTTAACTGAAACCACTGTGTAACTATCATCAATGTAAACAAACAAACAAAAAAAAAAAATCAAATTTCATCTTGTTTAATAATTAAAATCCAGAAAAAAAAAACATTTTTTTTTTGTTAATACAGTAATTTACTTTCCAACTTTCATCAACAGTTTTTAGGTGTCTATATAGAGGAGAAACTTTGTTTTAAGAATCATTATGAATCTGTGTGTAAGAAATCTCAAACTCTTTAGATGTTATAAAAAGGGTTAAAAACCATTTAAAAATAAGTACTTCATTAAACTTGTACAATAGTTTAATTCATCACCATATTTCTAATTGTAAATTAATTTGGGCTAGTACCAATCCTGCTAACTTACAAACAGTTCATAAACTTTAAAAATCTTCTATAATATTTGTTGCCAACTGTTCACATTTAGCTCCATCTACACTTCTGTTCAAAAATTTACAAATGTTTATGATGTGAATAAGTATCAAACAGGAATCTTGATGTGTAAAGTCATATTTATTCTGTCATCTTTACCTAAATATTTTCATAATTTCCTTGAGTTTAACTAATTATCATTCACCCTCAACAAGGTGTCGGGGATGATTTACATATCCCCTTCTGTAGACCATCATTGCTAAATTTTCATTCATCATCAAGGTGTTGCGTTGTGGCACAGTTTAAAACAACTAAGTGAATCATGTACATTATCTGTATTTAAAATAAAATAGAAACAAAGCCAGCTCGTTGCTCTTTTATGACCTCTCTTGCACATTTTTGTTTTTCATCTTTTCCTTTGTGTGTTTTCTTTTGTTGAGCAAACAATAAAAATAAAAAAATAACAATGTTGTGGTAGAAGTTGGTGTTGTAGCCTTACTTCCTACGCAAGTCCCGTGGGTGGTTTGTCTTTGTGCAGCAGGATGTCCTTCGTTCCACTTTTTCCCCCTGAGACAAGTAAAAACGAGTGAGCAAGACTAAAACTTAGAAGTGACAGTTTTTCATGCCATCTGGCTAAAATGGAACAAGAGAGAACAAACATAAGTGAAAATTATTTAATGCTATCATTGACCATAGATTGCACACAATGCAACAGAAAAATAGGACCCTGTTATTTTGATGGGAGGATGAACTCACAACCTGCTGGAGAGTTTGAGTTCAGCCTCTGTTACTAGGCTTAATGAGAGCCTCCTTCCTATTGAAGACTGGCTTTCAGCTCATAAAAGCTAAAATGGTAACTTCAATATACAGTATAATACAACATTTCAGGTTCAACTTAACCTGGTAGTCTGGTCTAGAGCAGGTTAACGTCACAGAACAGAACATTTACGTTGGGTCCAGCAAGGCAAAAAAGAAAATCCCGTTTTAATCCCCCGTGTAAATTTTGTGAAAAGAGCTCTGTCACAATAATCCAGACATTGATTGTTGTGTTGACACTTCTGGTAACGCCCTCCAGACTCAAACAAACTGAGGGACAACTACGAAAAGTTATTATTCGAGTGTGAATACGAAGAAATATATCAGCTGTTTGTTATAGTACACAAATTGCCACAAACACTCAAGAACCCGCTATTTGTCCCCTGCAACAAAGGACTCCCGAAAAAAGGCACCACCGGTTGACAGCGCTAACTTCTCCGCCCATTAGCTTTCAGCTAAGCTAACGTTAGCTCACGAACAAATAGCTAATTACATTTTTTTTTACAATTTAAATGAACTGCATTGATGTTTATTTTAATTTCATAAACTCGAGTTACTAAATGGTAGTCCACTGAGAATAAACCACTACCAAGCAAACGTTAACTTCGCAGCTTTAGTTAGCACATACTGTTAGCTCGTTAGCTACCGGTACGCTTCTCTTAAGATTTTACTTTCTTCACTCACCTGAACAGACAGCCTCCTGAGCCGAAGTGTAGATATTTATACTGCCGCGGTCATATCAGATAATTATGGAATATATGCCGATTAGTAACAATGCTGCAGCGTTATTTAAGTCCTCTGTGCGGCCTTTAAACCCTGCAGTGTTTTAAGCCTTTCTAACTAGGTCGACCTCGCGCATTCCGACAGACAGCAAGCACTGCGCATGCGCAGTGTGGAGACTACACCGTCAAGCGGTAGATAAAAGGTCAAATCGTGTAATCTGGACCAGTTTAACTGAGAAACGTTTCGTCCCCCATCCAGAGGACTTCGTCAGTATGCGACCTGCCAACCCTTAAAGAAACTGTTCCAGAATACATGATTTAACCATTTTGTTATATACAGGTAGGGGGACAAGAACGGTGAGCAATGACGCTCTCAATGGCACTGTAAGAGTTCTGATAAGGATGGAATAATCAGCCAGCTCCCTCCGGTGAGATCCGTAAACATTCTTGAGGCCTAAAACATTTGATTGTTAATCATGATTGTTGTGCTGACTGTGCTCTGTTTGCACATGTTAAAGGTCTACTTCTGAGATTCCAACAGGGGGTTGGCTGGAAACAGAAGTATGGTACAGATCTGGTTGGCAGGCCTCAGACTGATGAAGTCCTGTGGATGGGCGCTGAAATGTTTCTCACTTAAAGAAACTGGTCCAGATGACATAATTTAAATATTTTTTATTGAACTCTTAAAGTTGCATTTTGTTTTTATTTTTTACTCCAGTTTATACAAACAGTACAAACTTAACTGACAGAACTTTATCTTATAAGGATCAGGACACTTGCACTTTTTTTTTCTCCACTGTTGATTTCAAACCTTGTGCAGCTTTTGTCATGTGAAAATCTGAAATTTTTATCAAGTGTTCACTTGGTTAATTTTCTATTCGTTTTAACAGTTGTACATGAAGGTAAATAAGTTGCAAACCCTGTGAACTTATGCAAGTGCACAACAAGTTGACAGTTGTAACATCAGTATCTTCACAGATTTCCTTTTTTTATGTAGCCTAATTAAATCCATATTTATTTTGTCTACAGTTGTGCTTGCAGTGTTGCTTTATCTGACTTGTATGCTTATTAAGCATTTTTTGGTTTGTTTCACGATTCCTGCACACTTTGTGCCATTTTAACCAAACCACATATGAAAACGTTGAGCATGAGATGGATGCTGCGTTATGCATTTGAAAATAACTTCAAAAACAGCTTTACATTTAACCTTTGGTTATCTTTTTTTAACCTTTAATTTTTAGTTGTCTTTTGGGTATTTCAACTACCGGTAGCTTTTTCCTGCATTGATTTAGTAAATACAGTATTTTATTAATTTTTGTAGCTTACCGGTAATCGTAATTTTAGCTTCTAGCAAGCTGGCTCTTTAGCTAGCATTTAACTTCTTACATGTTTTAATTAGATGTGATTTGCATCTTATTGTTGTCATTTAGTCCTGAAAAAGTTCTTGGTGCCATTACTTTTTATGTAGCCACCATACTGCATTTCCTTCACTGGATATTTAACCACTTGGCACCCAAAAGCTGTTCTCCATAACCCCTTCATATGTGCTGAGACAATGCATAGAGAGGCTGATTAGTCAGTAATAACTGAAAATAAAAATAGTTGAACTCATAATTTTACAAGTTTTATTAATATTACATCACAAATGTTAAAAATTACTCCCTGGCATTACAATCTGTACAAATTCTGAAGCCTTCTGTCCAAAAGCTCCCACTCTGGTTGAAGAAACACCGACATAAGTGGGAGAAATGTAAAGTAGATGATCACTCTTAGAGGACAGACTTAAAATAAACATGTAAAAATACAAATTTCAAAAGCATTTACATTATAAACAAACAAAATTACAAAGTTATTATTATTATGGCAACCTTTATTAAACCAGGCAAATCCCACTGAGATCACAGATCTCTTTTGCAAGGGAGGTCATGTTTTTGTTCTCACGCAAGCACGAGAAGAACTTGCAAACTCCACACAGAAAACCCTCCAGGTCCAACCGGGGATTGAACCCAGAACCTTCTTGCTGTGAGGCAACAGTGCTAACCACTGAGCCATCGTGCTGTCAAGTTATGGACTGCAAACGTTCCAAGCAAAATGAGATTCGTACCGCTGATCACTTCTTACTTTCCAATAAACTTTTGCAAGTATACATCAGTTTGGACGTCAACAGCAGATTTTAGAAGGTTAGCTTAGAAAAAACAGTATTCTGAAACTTGAGTAGAAATAAGATATATTATTTTTCACTGTGATGTCTTAAAACCTGCGCTAGAGCCCTTTAAATGTTGCAGTGAGAAACAAACTGAGCAAAAAGGATTTTATTTTCTCAAAACACGTCAGCAATGCCAACAGTGTAGGTTCAGATAAGGCCAAACGTTGCAGCAAAAATAACTCTTGTGAAACACCCATCTCGCTCAGATTGGACTGACTGCACTGGAACAGATGATATTTCAGCTGCGTATTTTTTCTCACACTGGAAAGGTTTGCAAACTTTTTCAGATTTTTCTAATGTAAACACAAAAGGGGTCTTATGTTGGGTCAATTGTTGTAACGATGCACCTCGTCAATAAATCTTAGCCTGCTGGAAAGCCCGTTTATTTCCTTTAAATTGTGTCACATTTGTGAGGAGGATCCATTTGTGGGTTGAGCAGCAGAGTATGTAGGTTGCACCCATAACAAACTTGCCAAATCTTCTCTGAAATATTTTTTTTTTTTTTCAGTTTATGACAGCCTATTTATTTGTCTCTTTTTGATGCCACACTTCCTGCTCTCTGACAGGGGTCACCAAAGATATTTGGGGAGAGGAGGACTTGTCTGGTGCGGGTTTCCTCTCCCCTCCTGTGGACAGACTTGCCCCTTTTCCGAACACAAGGACCCCAACTTGTCCGTTCTCCAACCTGACAGTGAACTTGAAAACCCGTATAACAGTGAGAGAAAAGCACTTGTTGAGATAGAAGAATAAAAATCAGAGAAATGGGGCGTTTTCTCACTTTGGGGGACGCACTTCATGAGCGGTTCGTAAGGCTCAAAGCCTTTAGGACAGGTGTGGTGGCACTGGCCGCTGAGGTGGTACATGTTTGCCCTACACCTCGTGCACGCGCTCCTCCTCGTGCACAGCTCACAGCCTGCAGGACACTCTGGCAAAGACACAAAGAAAAATGGAAGATGACGTAAAAGCTTTCGAGTCGCGCTGCGTGACTTCTGGGTGGGGGGACGGTCTCTTACCGATGCATTCTCGCAGAGCTGCGTTCGCCGTCAGCCCGTTTGGACAGCTGTTCTCACATTTCCCTCGGAACAGGAAGTGGCCCTGATGACAGCGAGTGCAGAAATTTTCACTGAAGCAGGAAGCGCAGTCTGTATTGCACTCTGCAGGTTAATAGAAATGAAGAGTGACCACAACATGAAGTCTGTAACACTGCCCATTGCTTCAGCACTGAACACTGAAAACTCAACAACTGCAGGTGCACGCAACAAAAACATACAACTGTGATCAGATGTTTCCACACATGTCCGCCACGCTAAACTTGAACTTAGTTATAGTAGTCCCCCGATACTTCGCGGTTTGGCTTTTCGCGGACTCACTCTTTCGTGTGTTTTCAACCTAAGATTGAACCAAAAAAAAAAGAGTAGCTGACAGGAGCCCTCTCCCACTTCCTCCTTTCTCTTTCCAAGGCTGTGTCACAGCAGAGAAAGAGAAAGGAGGGGGTGGGTCTATCTTTTGCCATCGTGTCCCAGAGACACCCGAGAGGCGGGAGCGCAACAGACAGCCTCGGAAAAAGAAAGGGGGTGTGTCTTATACCTGAGTGAGCCGCACGACTGGCATGGACTGTTTGTATAAAACAATCAAGCGCGACCCGAACCGAGACTTTAGGAACGAGAGCAGGAACAAGAATGCTGGTTGCTTCAGGCACGAGGCGATCAGACAAACTGGCAGTGACTGGGGAGCAGCAGGGAGACTGGGAGTGACACAGGTGATGAGCACGAGTGTGACTGTGGCGGAGAAGTGGGCGTGGCAGAGATCACAACACGCGGTGTGCGTTTGTAAAGCCTTAAAATATAAATACTAAAATAAATCTTTGTGGATTTTCACCTATCGCGGGGGTGTCTGGAACATAAGCCCCGCGATAAACGAGGAATTACTGTATAGATAATTTTCCTTGTGGCTCAACGGGACTGAGCTGTTTAAATAAAGTGTGAATGAAAAAAAAATAGAGAATTTAAACTACAAGCACACAAACTAATCAGAAGCTGCTGGAACCAGTGTCACTTTAGACAGTCTTATCATGTTTTACATGTCTGGCTGAGATAATGGTTTTAAGAACGTAGTTCATGTTCCAAAATCAACGCCTGGAAACCCAACCAACATCTGAAGCTGATCACATGTAAACTACAGGTGGAAGGAAAAACGTTTTGAACGTAATGACTAGATGTGTGTGAGAACAGAGGCTCCCTGGACCTCAGAGCTCCAGCACGTGTTTAGATGTTTGTCTGCTTCAACACACCTGACTGAAATGTGTGGGTCTGACTTTTGGACAACTAGTCATTTGTTCGTTCGAATCAGGTGTTTGAGCAGAAAAAACATCTGAAACTCTCAGGGCAGTGGGTGAGTTTTGGGACTGGAAACCAGTGGTTCAGAAGAAAAACCAGGCTTTCAACCAACTGTTCAGCATGGTGGTGGTAGCATCGTGCTACAGGGTTGCCTCAGTGAAAGTTGAACTGAGATTTTATTTATTTTGCACAAAGAAAATGGAATAAAAAATAATACAATTTAAAAAGTTTGAGCACATTTTTTAAAGTTAAAACTTGGACATGGTTTTGTTCTTCCAACAGGACACTGACCAAAACAACCTTCAGAGCTGATTGTGAATTGAACGTGCGCACCAAAAATCATGCTGGTTTTTTTGGTCAACGTTTTTTTTTTTAATTCAATCTTTTCTCAAAAAGAACAGCTAAAAAACTGCAATGGCACCCAAAAACAATAAAACCCAACGCTCCTGCACGCGTTCACTGGTACGTACTGGTGCAGGTGCTGATTTGTGGCGAGCGCGTGCCGTAGTGACCTCGAGGACAGGACGAGAGACACGTCCCCCTCTGCCGCATCCCGTCCAGCTCCAGGTGGAAGAAGAACCGAGGTTTACACGACAGACAGCCGTTCAGTGCAGAGCACATTGCACATCCTGCCTGGCAGTCGCTGCTCACTGAGGAACTACCTGCAGCAGAGGGGACACACTTTCAAACAGGCATTTGTGCAAATATCAGCTTCTATGCAAATAAAACCACTGTCATGTTTATACCATGCAAACGTTGGGATTACAAACCGTGACCTCAGCTTTAAAACTCCCAGTGTGCAAGAGGGTAAATCCATTGGAAATCTATGACCACATTGTTCCCTTCAAGCTGAACTGTACACTTATTGTCTCCATATGTAGTCTCTGTCTGCTCTGTCCTCAGCAGGAAAGATAAATCACAAGTCCCGGAGGACTGGATGATACTTACGTTTCCATCTCGGAACATTCGTGCCCTCTTGGCCTTTTGAAAGATTCATTAGGTGCAGAATCCAAATCAAGGACGATATTCGCATTTTCCTTCACATTCAGAGCATTCACACCCCGAATCCCATAAGACGCATTTCAGAGTTGTGGCGGTGCACTGCAGTAGGTATTCAGACGTACTCGTACAGAGAATCCAGCGGAGAAGAGCAACAAAGATGTTTTCTGGAGGAAAAATCCCTCGAGCTTTCCATGAGATCACTTGGGTTGCCAGAGTGCCATGAAGAATGCAAACAGAGGAGAAACATCATACGGTAGTCGCAGCCCCGATCTAATCCAAAGTTTGGGTAAGCTCTCTTTTCTGCACATGTTCACACTCCCACCCTCCTTCGTCCTAAACCCTCCTTCTGAGCCATTATTACACCGACAGGGTCTCTTCCTCTACAGCAGAATAACATCACTGTTTTTAATTTATTTTTTATGGTGAATCACCCTATTGTAAATATTTATCCTCATTTGTCCCAACTCACTTCCAATGATTCAGTTCAGTTTATTTTTTAGATTTGGGGTTCTTTTCCACCTAAGATCCTGGAAGTTGACCACAAAATACAGAATTAAAGGTGATAAAAGGTTAATAAAAGCAGTGTTTGCATATGAGCTGCCGCTAATCTTTTTAAATTGGAGTCGTTTTATTATGGCAGAAAAAAACACATTGATGTTTTAATAGTTAAGATGAGCTAAATTAAAAAAAAAAAATAAAGTGACTGTTTTTCTACAATTGAGGTTTATTTTGAAAGGATTATAAAATGGTTTGTGGGTGTGCTCGTTCTTACTGGCAGTTTCTGGGCTTCCACTGTCAAATATTTGAAGCAAAGTCAAATAATTACCAGATCTGAAGTGTTTCTACTTAAAATGCTATGTTCTTAAATCCAGTCTGAATCAAACGATCACGTAGCAGAGCTGTTCAGACATCTACAACAGGTAGGATACTTATCGTTTCCACAAAACCACAAACAATCCGAGTTATATTGTTGTGATGGAGTACTAAATGCACAAACACACTTGGGATTCCTAGCAAAAAATATTTTCATTTAAATCTTCCTGCTTCTCTAACATTAACCTTGAGTTCAGGCTGCTGAAGTTAGCTGAGAATTATGGGTAATTGCCTAAAAAAAAAAAAAAAAACAGAAAAAGGCATACAACAGGTTTGAGACGTCTGGAAAGCTTTTTTAAAAGCTACAGTAATGGCTGCTGAATTAAATGACCAAAAAGGCAAATAAAACTTTAAAATAAACAACTGTCTTTAAAATCCTGACGAGGCTCGTTTCAAAGCCAAATCTAAGGAGACTTTTTCTTTTTTAATCCAATGAAAATAAAAATATAAGCATTTTAAAGCACTTGACGCCAAACGTTTGTCTCATTATATGTGAATTAAAAAAAACCCGAGTGTTCCTTTTATACTTTGTACTTCCACCTTTATTTTCAATGTTCAAACTGTTAAGAACACGAGCGAGCGCGGCGTGTTTTCTCTTCATATTTGGGTTCACAAAATTAAAAACAAAACTACCGGATGATTTGACTACCTCCAGACGAGAAATCAAAATTGGAGAATATGGGTCAGAAAGAACTCGCAATTCCTACAAAAAACGCTGGCAGACAGTGAACACGTCTGTCCTCCAGGTTTGTTGTTTGGTGCGTTATCAGATGTTTTAGGAACTCGCTGCTTCAGTTCCCTCAAACAAACCTGAACTGTCGTCACACAGAGGATTGTGTGTGTTTGGTCTCAAATCTTTTCTAAACCTGCCATTTTAGGATTTTTTTCTCACCCTAAAAGGCCAAATGTAATAAAGCATATTTATTTCTGTGGCTCTTGCTCCTAGACTGATAACGATGCTAGAGTGTGAGCAGAACGAGACATAAAGAATATTTTGCATCCCTCAAAGCTCGTTCTTTGTTGTGAAGCAGAGATCTGTGCAGGTTAGCATCTCTGGAAGAACCAGCATGAGATTCAACTCCGGAGCCGATTTATCTCAGAGAACCTAAAGAGGATGCACACAGACAGAGGAGCTGGACCAGGCCTCGTGCTTTAATCTCCAAGTGTAAGAACCTACATAATCCAACAGGCAACACGCTGACCGGGGAGTCTCAAATCCTTCAAGAACAAGAGCAAACCTTGACTGAAGGACAATTAAACAACACCCAAGTGGAGCCTGGAGGTGTCCAGCTGCTGCAGAGTAACATCATCCATCACACCGCTTGCAGTAGATTTGCAGACAGTGCCTTCAAAGCCCGGAAAGAGGGTGAGAACGTTCAGCTCCACTGCTGGTGATGCCTTACACCTTGCAGCAACAGGAAGGAGATAAAGACAGAGGTGAAATAGTTTGGAGAACACACACAGATGTGTTATCAGATATTTGGAGGCTGTTTTAAAAAAATAAAACTATGCGAATCACAGGCAGATGAGAGGTGGCTCCACGAAGCCCCCGCTCCTAAATCTGACAGGGAACATAAACATGACAAGGCGATGCTCGTCGGGGTGCCAGATCAGATTCTGCAAGAAAATAACCCCGAGAGGTTGAGGAATGTCAAGAGCCTCAGAGAAAAAAGAAAAAAGGATGAGAAAAGACAAAACTGGACAAGAAAGCTGAGCGTTTCAGAGCTGAGTACAAATAAAGTTTTACTTCGGGACCAATAGAAACCATATGGACCGGAGCCTCAGAACAAGTTTTCTCTCAGATGCAAACACAGCTGAACTCTGTGTAAAGTTTGAGTGTTTCCTCTAAATGTCCAACTCTCCATGGGTTTAAAATGACTCAGCAGAAAGTGTCACACCAAAGAGAGCTTCATGAGGTCAGTCTGGCACCAGGCTCAGGTGAAGAACAGATCACTGTTTAATTATAGCACGAGCAATAAAAAAAAAAAAAACTACATTCTTTTCAGGGAAGATGTCTGGCCGTGAAGAAGCATGTGGTGAAAAGGAATTAGCGGGATATCGTCTCAGAGTGAAGATAATCTGTGTGGCGTGACGAAGAGGAGGAATTTGAAGAGGCCATGAAGCGTGCAGCTGAAGACAGAAAGCAGATCGGAGCGCGAGCCGAGATGCCAGAGCCCCATCCACAAACACAAATCTGATTCAGGCCCTGAACTCTTCAGTTATGTCAAAGAAATCCTTCAGAAATATTAAGAATTTTACTCACCCCAAAATATTTGTATTTTTAAGGCAGGATCACAATATCACTTTGGAAGACGTCTGTTGAGAGCTAATCTATTTTAACATTTAGGCTGTGAGGCTGAAAAACTCAAGATTCGAGCCGGTGTAACATTTTTAAAGATTTAATAGGAAACAAAATAAAAAATAAAATAAGGTACAGGCATGCAGGAAAGGGAACAAAAAGTATTTCAAATGTAAATGTCCAAACAGCAGCAGAAAGAGAAGAACAGTGCAACTGGAATGGTGCTCTGTGTCGTCCTCATCCTCGTGACTTTTTTAACATTTTCTACAAAAACAGAAAAACAACAAAAATATATTTTTAGCTGATGTGAAGTTCAAACTAAAACAAGGAATAAACAGAAAAAAAAAATACATTTTAGAGCTTTTACTGATAATTATTCAGAACAAAAACAAGAAAATAAAACATTTTAATTTCAAGTGAAGAAAAACTTCAGAGACAAACTCACGGTCTTAACAATTCAGAATGATTTGACACTTTTTAAGAACAAGTCTTTAAACAAATCTTTTATTACTTCACAAAACTAAAAGGTGTTCAGTTTTCATTCGCAACAGATTATTATATTATATGCATAGTAGTATTGTCGAGTATTATGAAGTTGAGACAACGCTCTGAAAAAGTGTTTAATAAAAGGTGCAACTGATAAAAACCACCAAGAAAAAAAAAGAAGAGAAACTACTGCTCCTGCAAAAACACATGACTGCTGAAATTCACTGAAGAAGCTGAAACTTAATGACTGAAAGAAGCAGAAAGCTAAAATAAACACTAATTAAAAGTAGCTAAATGTAACAAAAAGCTGGCCAACAAAATGCTAGCTGAAACCTAAATGTAACAAAAGGCTAGCTTAAACAAATAAAAGCTTAAACAAATGCCTAGCTAAAAGTTAAATATAAAAGGCTAGCTGAAAGAGAAAAGAAACAAAAGGCTAGATAAGTTAAAAGTAGCTAAAAGTATCAAAAGTCTGGCTAACATAAACTAAAGCAACAAGACAAAAAGAAGCCGACTCTGAAGCAGATTTCAAAGATTAGCTTCAATGTTTTTGGAACAAATGAAGAGATCTCAATGTGATTCAAGAGGAAAATGTATGTAAATCAGGTTGTTTTTAGAAAAGTCATAATATTTATCAGAATGAGCTGAACATTAAAATCTATTATAGCCTCTATTGATTTCTCATCCAGAACACAAAAACATTTAAATGTGGCTTCATTTTGAGATTAGACAAAGCAGAAAGCATTTTTTTCTGACCTGGTGGACACTCTGGGAAAGGTTTTACACGGGGACACAGAAAGGGCATACTAAGTTGTTAAAACTGCTTTTAATCTACATTTAAATCCAAATTATCTAACAAGTTTATCTTCAGAAATAATCCTTTCTTATAACCCTCCTATTTTCTTTTGACATTGCCCATTTTTCTCTGTTGCTGCAGTAGGGCATGGGAATCCGTTCGTATAATGTTTGGTATTATTTTGAAGATCTGGGATTCATCATTTTTAAATATAGGGCTGGAATTTCTGAAAACATCATTATAAACCAAGACAGATTGGACAATGCAAACATTGCACTATTCTTAAAAAGAGATACCTCAAACAGTACCCAACTTGCACTAATGTATAATAACTACATTTGAGGGGGTCCTCAGGGATATAACTGACGATGGCATTTCCTGATTTAGTGAGGATCATTCATGAAAAAGTCTGACAGAGCTGACAGAAATCGAGGATGCAAATTTGACAAGAAGAATTTTAGGGAAAATGTCTGAAATTCATTTTATGGATTGTTTTAAGAATTAAAATAATATATTATTTTGCATACGTGTTTTTGAGTGGGTCAGCTTTGTGACCTTTAACCTGGGACAGGTTTATTAACATTCTCAACTACAGATCATACAGTACGGTAAATCAAATTCTCTTCGAACACATTTAAACTGCTTGAATGTTACAAACAAATCACTTTTGTTTTTGCTCTCACTTTTCATGAGCTGAACTCAAAGATCTAAGACTTTTTCTATGTACGCAATGTAACTTTCTCTCAAATACTGTTTACACATTTGTGTGAATCTGTTAGTGAGCACTTCTCCTTTGCAGAGATAATCCATAACACTACAGATGTCAAGTTTTGAGAGAGCATGCAATTGACAAGCTGACTGCAGGAATGTCCATGTTAGGAGAATTTGGTAGTACATCTAACCAGCCTCACAACCACAGACCATCATCAGCCGCTGTGTTCATTGCCCATAACATAACCCTGCCCAATCCCACCGCCACCATTGGCCACATGAATCACAACACTGACATTAGCAAACCGCTCAACCACATGACACCATACACGCAGTCTGCCATGTGCTCTGTACACTGAAAATAGGGATTCATCCGTGTAGAGTAAACTTCATCGGGCCGTACTCCATCAAATGTGAGCATTTTTCCAATCAAATCGGTTACAATGATGAACTTCAGTCAGGTGGAGACCCCAATGAGGATGACGAGCATGTAGATGAGCTTCACTGAGACGGTTTCTGAAAGTTTGTGCAGAAATTATTTGGTTATGCAAACCGATCGTTGCACCAGATGTTCAGGTTGCTGGTCTCAAACAACCTTGGAGGTGAAGATGCTGGATGTGGAGGTCCTGGGCTGGTGTGGTTTCTGCCGTTTAGAGGCTGGCTGAATGCACTGCCAAATTTCCTGAAGCGCCTTTGGAGACGACTTATGGTAGAGAAATGAACATTCGATTCACGGGCAACAGCTCTGGTGGACATTCCTGCAGTCAGCATGCTAATTGTACGCTCCATCAAAACTTACAACATCCGTGGCATTATGCTGTGTGATAAAACTGCACATTTTAGAGTGGCCTTTTATTGTGGTCATCCTAAGGCACACCTGTGCAAGAATCATGCTGTCTAATCAGCATCTTATATGCCACACCTGTGAGGTGGACGGATTATTTCAGCAAAGGAGAAGTGCTCACTAACACTGATTTACACAAAATTATGAACAATATTTGAGAGGAAAAGGCCTTTTGTGTACAGAGAAAGTCTTAGATTTTTGAGTTCAGCTCATGAAAATTGGGAGCAGAAACAAGTGTAGCGTTTATATTTTTGTTCAAAATATAAAACGTTTAAGGACATGTTTTGTCCCAAGACTCAAAAATCAGTGATATACCATCTTAGTTTGTTTGTATTTGTTATATTTTTGTTAACGTTTGTAATTGTTTGTTTTTTGCAATGAGAATGTGAAACATTTCGAGTCTCCCTGTCTTGTACAAAGAGCAGCATTGACAAAAACGTTGACTTTGATTTTAGCAAACATTTTGCTTTTAATTAAAATTGTGTTTTAGCTCATTCAACAAATTTCAGCAGTCACTCAGTAGTTCTGTTTCTGTTATTCTGACTGATTTTATAATGGCCTTTTTTAAAAACAATATGTTGTTCATGTTAAGTAGATGCTTAAGGCTGCTTGTAGCCATTTCTGAAACATGCAGCTGTGTATCGTTATTAAGGTATTTAATCTTATGAATACCAAATATTTAAATATAATTTCGGTCACCTTGGAGACTGCTTTAACGTGATGCCCTCTTATCGTTGCAGATTTTTCCTCAAACGCCATGGCCTTCGCCTCTTCGGCCAGGTTGTTCAGGAACAGTACTGTCAGTAGTTCAATCTAAGATCCAAGTAAACAACAGCTGTGTTGGTTGGTGACCTCAAGCTAACAATGAAAAAAGCGAGCAGTCAGGTTATTTGTGTGTTCACCTACCAAAGCTTCTGACGCGGGTCCGAACTTTACGTTGCCCTTCGCTTTAGTTCTAATAATACTTTTTAGTTTGGGTGCCTTTTTTAGCATTTTGCTTTTGTATTTCGTACGAAAAATATATAAATATAAATACTGAAAACGTCTAAAACTAACTGATTACGTTTTCTAATCTCCCGCTTGCCGCTTCTGTTAACATCCGGTGCGAATCTTCTTCTTCATGCTTTCCTTGTTGTTTTGTTGACGTCACACCACTACTGTTTCTTGTTTTGTTGCTTAAGCGGGGACGATTTAACATGTTTGCATTTTTTTTATTTACATCGACATTAAAACACAAACTTTATCAAAAAGAAACGGAGGGAAAACTGCAAGATCAAAACGAGATATTTTAATTTATATTAATATAGTTTTGGTTGGGCTGCCACCTAGCGGTTCGGTAGAGATACTGCGTCAGTAAATTCAACATTTCTACTTCCGGGTCATAATTGGGGCAGTAATGGCGGCCACCTGTGAGAAACAATTCGACACGAATAACATGCTGCAGTTTATGAAACTTATCGGGCAACTCAAAGTAAGACGTATTTCAAAAGTCAGACATGTTTTTAGCGTTTGGTGGCCTTTAAAGACAAAGAGTGTCTGATGATTCTGCCTTTAAATGTTTTTGTCTTAACTAAAGCCAGTCAGCACCTTTTAAAATTAATTTTAATATGAACAGAATGCGGGTTTATTAGCAGACAGGCGATACTTTGTACTGTATCAAGCCACCCCAATCTCTTCATATAATTTTGTTTCCAAACAAGCAGAATTTCTTATTTTTTAAAATGATCTTGACCAAAATTTCTGCAGGTTTTTTAATAGTTGTTAAAAGTTTTTCGTTGGACTTTTTCAGTCATTTTCAACCCATTTGTACTTGAAAGTATATATTAACTGTTTGCTTTAAAAAAAAATTGAGAAGAGGACAATTGGGGGAAAAAGTGTCTGCTCTGTAAATTTATCCCCAGAAATTGAACAGTATCTTTAAGTCATGTCTTTAAAGACATAGGAAAAAGATCCTGCAGAGACCTGGACATGTTGTTTTTTATGACCCTTGTGTTTACCTTCAGAGGGTGCCTCGGACTGGCTGGGTGTACAGGAAGGTGCAGAAACCAGAGAGTGTGTCAGACCACATGTACCGCATGGCTGTGATGTCTCTGACCATCACTGACCCCACAGTGGACAGAGACAGGTGGGTAGAAGTTCACTCATAGAGGAGGAGTCATTTATCTGCACAGCTCATAGTGTGTTTGTCCTCAGGTGCATAAGATTGGCTCTGGTCCATGATATGGCAGAGTGCATTGTGGGAGACATTGCTCCATCGGACAACGTCAGTAAGGAAGAGAAGCACAGAAGAGAGGACGCAAGTTACCTGCAGCATCCAACAGTTTAACTAATCACAGCTTTTTAAGTGAACAAGTACATGAATATAAAGGTTGGCTTGTTTTGCTTCTTTCTCAGGAAGCAATGAAACATATGACGAATCTTCTGCCAGAGGGACTCAAACAGGAAATGTATGCACTGTGGGAGGTACTGTATGTTGCTTTGGTGGCTTTTTTTTTTTTTTTTGCACATTCTTTTATGCAACGAGTCTTTTACATGTCTGTGCATCTTGTTGGTGTCATTTGTTAAATCGCTCAGATGATAACTGGGATGTTTAGGTGAAACAAGTGTTTGTGTCCCGTGCAGGAATTTGAACATCAGACCAGCCCAGAAGCCAGGCTGGTGAAACAGTTCGACCTCCTGGAGATGATCCTGCAGGCTCACGAGTACGAAGAGCTGGAGGGAACACCTGGAAGACTTCAGGAGTTCTTTGACTCTACTAGCGGTATGTTTCCTGAAGCCAGTAAACCCATCAGAATGTGACTTTTGTGTATTTGTAAGGTTTAAAGTGAGCCTGCTTTAACTCGAGTTCTTTTTATTGTTTAGGTCGTTTCCCCCACCCAGATGTTCTGCAGCTGGTCGGCTGTTTAAACAAACAAAGGGGAAGTCACAACACCAGCGGAACAAGGGAGAGTGAGGAACCTTTAGGATCTGAACACACAACTTCACACACATCCTGACTGCATGCAAAAAACAAAGCCTGTTAGAGAATGGACTTGAAAACAAAATGTACAGTGATGCTCTTCCTCATTTCCTTCTAATTTTAGGTCATAAACTGTCGTAGGTGATTGTCTACCTTTTTTTTTTTAACAGCGAACCTAATCTGACAATTTTAAAGATGTACCGTATACAACTTCAGAATGTTGAAAAGAAAATGTTTTTTTGAAAGGTGACATTTAAAATGGTTCCTGTTCTTGCAGTGCAGCATCATTTAACTATCAATAAAGATCTGTCAGTAATAAAAACAAACCACTGGGAAGTGTTTTACCTCCTACAGAGCTTCTAACTTTTGGTATCACTTTTTTGAAAATATCTGTACTGCTTCAATTTTTACTCAAGCTTTATTGCACATTTCAAATACATTTTTTTTTTTCAATAGAATATTATCCGGTAGATTTAACATCCCAAGATAATAAAAAAGGAGGGAAAATGTTGCAGCACCACATTTATTTCCTTCTACAAGTTTTAATTTCTAATCATGTTACTGAATGTGACCAGGACAAACGATCAGAAATTCACTGACACATCAGATTTAGCCACTTCTGTTGTATCAGACATGATTAGTTTTGTTTAAACCTTTTAAAATATACAGACCAATCCTAAAATATTTATTTAATCAGGCCAAATGATCACACAAGACTATTTGTAGATGTGTGCAAAAAATGTTTTTCATTTTTTTCCTTCGTTCGTTCCCCTATAGATGAGACAATCACATCACGTTACCCCATTTTAGTGCTTGAATGTTGATGAATAAAAACATTCTGAACCCTGAAACACAAAGTTTGTTTTCTCAGTCATCCAGGTATAAAACAACAAAAAAGGTTGAATCATGTCCTTTTTTGTTGTTTTATACCTGGATGA
>JARVGV010000192.1:14598639-14611497 GCA_031762435.1 Hypsolebias longignatus | reverse complement strand
TTTTTAGAAATGTTGGCCAACTGAAAAGTATGAACATGAAAAGTATGAGCATGTACAGCACTCAGTACTTAGTTGGGACTCATTTTGCCTGGATTACTGCAGCAATGCGTTGTGGCATGGAGTTGATCAGTCTGTGACACTGCTCAGGTGTTATGAGAGCCCTGGTTGTTCTGATAGTGACCTTGAACTCTTCTGAATTGTTGGCTCTGGTGTATCACATCTTCCTCTTCACTATACCTCATAGATTTTTTTATGGGGTTAAGGTCAGGTGAGTTTACTGGACAATTAAGAACAGGGATACCACGGTCCTTAAACCAGGTACTGGTAGCTTTGGCACTTTGTGCAGGTGCCAAGTCCTGTTGGAAAATTGAATTTGCATCTCAATAAAGTTGGTCAGCGGCAGGAAGCATAAAGTGTTCTAAAACATCCTGGTAGATGGCTGCTTTGACCTTGGACTACAGAAAACACAGTGGACCAACACCAGCAGATGACATGGCACCCCAAAACATCACTGACTGTGGAAACTTGACACTGAACCTCAAGCAACATGATTCTATGCCTCTTGTCTCTTCATCCAGACTCTGGGACCTTAATTTCCAAAAGAAATGCTAAATTTACTTTCATCAGAGATAATAACTTTGGACCACTCAGCAGCAGTCTCAGGCGAGATGCTCCTCACACTGTCTCTTGATCAAGAGTGGCTTGACACAAGGAATGCAACAGCTGAAACCCCATGTCTTGCATACATCTGTGCGTGGTGGTTCTTGAAGCCCTGATTCCAGCTGCAGTTCACTCTTTGTGAATCTCCCCCATATTTGGAAGGGATTTTGTTTCACCATCCTCTCCAGGGTGCAGTTATCTCTATTGCTTGTACACTTTTTTCTACCACACCATTTCCTTCCCTTCGCCTCTCTATTAATGTGCTTGGACACAGAGCTCTGTGAACATCCAGCTTCTTTAGCATTTACCTTTTGTGTCTTGCCCTCCTTGTGCAAGGAGTCACTGTTCATCTTTTGGACAACAGTCAAGTTAGCAGTCTTCTCCATGATTGTGTAGCCTACAGAACCAGACTGAGACCATTTAAAGGCCTTTGCGGGTGTTTTGAGTTAATTAGCAGATTAGAGTCTGACACCAGGTGTCTTCAATATTGAAGCTTTTCACAATATTCTAATTTTCTGAAATACTGAATTTGGGGTTTCCATTAGTTGTCAGTTATAATCATCAACATTAAAAGAAATAAACATTTAAAATATACCAGTCTGTGTGTAATGAATGAATATAATATACACGTTTCACTTTTTGAATTGCTAAAATAAATCAACTTATCATGATATTCTAATTTTAGGACCAGCACCTGTATGGTAATCTGACTTATAGCTGCTGTGAAGGCACCGTTCCTGTCGGTTTCACTGGAACTGGGATAGAAACAAAAAGGGCATCAACGAGGAAAACAAAAGAAAAAGCTATGCCCAAGCTGACAAGTACCCTATGTAACACAACCTCATTTATTTGCATTTACAGTAAAAAAAAAAAAAAAAATTAAAAAACAAAAAACTTTCTTTTGTAAATGGCAACTTCAGCCACACAGAGAATTAAACTTCATGTCACTGTTCAAGTACATTTCCTGTCAGCAGGTTAATAATCAGCCAGACAACAGTTTCAGTGGTGGAAAAGTCCACAATCAGGGAAAACCTTTCAGTAAAATGCCAAAAAAGAAGGAAATACTCCTTTATGACGTTGCATAAAAACCCTGAAAAATGATAATTTGTCTCTAATGAGGACCATTTGAGGTCCAAATGTTCATTGTTGATAGTTTCAGTAAAAAGTAGCCTTTCATCATGACAGTGTAGCTGAGAATGAAACGTGCAAACAATGAGTGTTAAACAGGTTGATCCAGGATTTTCACTGACCTATAACTCAAACATCATTTCTCAGAAGTGACTGAACGCCTGCGTGTCCTCTCCTCCCCCCTTTTTCAAGCACAGATACGTCTCCCTGACCCCTCTGCTATGTTCACATCCCAGCTGAGGCAGGCAGGGAAACGCAGGCAGGAGTTGGCAACTCGAACGCATTTTTGATCTCTTGCTTCCTGGAATTCAGCCGGGTTGCCAGGCAGAGCTGGCTGATGTACCAGGAAGCGTTTGAAATCTGCGGTGCTGCTGTCCAGGCAGTTTCTTTGGCACGGCTCGCCGGTGGAGAGCTCTGGGACACAAAACTAACTCCCTGAGGGCGGGTCCAAACCTAGACCACGACAGAAGCCAGATGTTCTCTGTGTCCAATTCTTAAACAAGTTGTGAAAAAGGTTTTACTTTCTCGTGAAGACAAATCTTTGTCATGCGGTGATATAAATCTTAAATGAAGCTTCAGCAACACAACTCTGAACTTTCCACTTCCACACGACACCGGGTCGTCTTCTCTGTGATTAAAAACACGGCTTGCCCTCGCCTCTTTGGTTTGCTAATAGACTGTAAATCGTGTGGGAGCGCCACAACAACCAGATCATGTCACAGATCGGTGCGCTCAACACAAACTCTTCTACGACTGATTTGTAAATCTTATATTTGGTTGTTTTTAAAATCTCCAAGCCTCAGAACATCAAGGCTGGGGTGTCACCTCCACCTGATAAACATTTTATTTCTTTCGCTTCCACTTGCTGCTGAGGTCAGAGTCCTGTAAAACCTCAACGAGCAGCACCGCCAGATGCTACAGAACAACCAAGAAGCGACAAAAGAACAATAAAAAGTAAAATGAAGGATGGTAGGAGGACAATCAGCTGACTGATGTGAGCTTTAAGGAGTTAACGAAGTTTTGCTCTTCTTCACAATATATTTACCAGCAACAGCCTCCAAACTCAAGAATAAAACAAGCCTTCCTGCATCAAATCTTAAAAATTAAAATAAAATCAAGTCTCCTTGTAATTTACAGCCACATAGTCAGTGCACTGACAAACTGATCAAGCTATAAAAAGCAATATTTTATCATTTCCATCTGCATATTTCTAATCCATAATTCTCATCTGAAGTTTATCTTGTAAATAAGAGCAACGGCAAGTAAAACGGTGCAAAATGCTAAAATCTAAAAGGAGCAGCTACAGGATGCATGTCCTCACAGTTAGCATTTAGTTATGGCACAGCTGTTTTCTATCCTTTGATGACTCCATATGTGGGCAGAACGTAAAGAACGTGCGCGAGCAACAAGAAGGAGACAACGCAGAGGTAGACGAGGACATTGGCGACGAGCTGAGGCGGAGTCAAAAGAGAAAACAGGAGCAGGCTTTAGAAAACTCAACAGTTGTGTTGCTGAGGCGCTCAGTCGGTTCAGTCTGTGCGCGTGTGCGTTTCGTCTTTGAAAGCGCTCTCGAGCTTCGGCACACGCCCAGCGTTCAAACCTCCCAGCAAGAATGTGAGCTCCACGCTGGTCTCAGGTGTCATACTTCCTTTCACATGATTTCCTCCAGTGTGTGACTCCCAATTTCCCTGGAAAACTTTTTTTAACATTCAACAGGATTTGCGCGTCCGTCAGTGAACGGTGAACAATCCGTGCGCAGATTTCTCCACCGTGGCTCATATTTAAAACACGGTGTCCATCGTCGCCTCACTCTTTTTTTTTACAGCACAAACAACATTTGCAAAAAGGGGGAAATGTCGTTTTGGTGCCTTGGTAGCTTTGATTACTGATCGTTCTTAAAGCTCAGCATTTCTTTAGTGAGGACCACAACACCGAGGCAATCTGAAAGGCTAACAAAACTACATTTTGTTGTTTAGGTTCGTTCTGCTCTCATTAAAGCTGAGACAAGGACTCAAAGAAGAGTCTATGGCAAGTGTTGGCTACTAGTAGGAGAATGTGCTTTACCTGGCAAGTCAAATTTAGTTTATAAACTGTCTAAGTGCAGAGCATCATTCGAGACAGCTACCATTTCAAATTTTAATTTAAGACGACGACGCTGGATTTTATTCCCCTCCGTCTCAACGTCTCCATAAAGCTTTCCATTTTCCAAAGCAGTCCCAGGCAGAATAAATAAACTACATCTGATGATGTGAGATGAAGACCTCCCTCTGTTTCCTCACTTGTTAACACGGATCACGAAGTCCGCCAGAGTTGGTTTGTTTTAAGAGTCTTCTCGTGTGTCGGGCCGGCCTGTCCGTCCCTGCGGAGACCTGGCTGTCGTCTTTTAGAGCCGTGCAAGCATGGTGTGAGGTCAGAGAGGTCAGATCCATCGTCCGGAGCCTCGGGTGTGCTGCTGTTTCTTCTTCCTCTTGCACACATAGTAGACTGGAAAAGCAAATAAACCTGCAGGGAAACAGAAGAGAATCACACAAATGATTACCTGCTTTATTAGAAACATGTTGACATATTTAGAGGTGGCCTGATGGGTCGGTCTGCCAACTTTAGCCATTTTTAAGTAGCATCTACCACAGCTGAGCACATCTAATGAAGCGGTCCATTTGTACCTGGAGGTCAGAGTTTATGACTGAACGTCTCTCATAACTGGATTTCTGGCTTGAAATGTCAGAGGTTTCTCGCCTGCCGCACTCTTTAAATCTATTAAAGGTCTAAAAATCCCTGAAAGAATGCCTGCCCACCGCCTTTCATGCCAGAGTTTTCAACTGGGACCATCTTATGTTGAGAAATGATGGAGTTGTAGCCATTTTGGTCAAATTCTAAACAAATAACAATAAGCGTAATAAACTTTGCAAGATCTTGTGATCTGTTAGCAGTCAAAGTATGTGCTGAGGATGACTATCAGCTGCCACCACATCAAACTTACAACCATTTGGGGAACAGCTAACATTGCTTGGCTGTAATGGCCATCTTGAATTGGATTTAATTTAAAAGGTAATCAGTCATAGATGTACTGTACATCCGATTACTATTTTCTGAAACTTTCATTTCATCAGTCACCTGTTTCACGAGCTATTTTGCTAACAGGCAGACAGGGTTGTCTCCAATAGTTAATGACAAAGTTTTAAATGATAACCTGCCTAGATCCTTTAGTGTCCAGAATACATGTTCTGGATGAAGCTGCAGCTACTAACCTGAGCCCTATATCCGTAAAAATTACCAGTAGCCATTTTTGCTACGTCGACTAGCTGTGGCAGCCATCTTGAACTGATTTGATTATAAAAGTTAATAAGTTGTAGATGTGCACACATTAGTTACTTTGTGAGGTTCATGAAATCTATCCAGCGGTTCATTCTTTTTTTTAATTTAGCTTTAAACACAGAGGTAGCCAAAACAGCCTTGAGGCTGGAAGAGATCAAAATGGCGGCCTCGTGCATGCAGTGGTGATCAACTCTCTGCACTTCTCAGTTAGTTTGTATCATATTAAATTAGCAGCATACAGATGTTGCTGCAGTGTTTGAATCCATAAAATGCTGTTATCAATTTGCAGCTGGAATGCAGTTAGGTTGGGTTCGACGTCCTCCCCAGACGCAGGACTTCCAAGGTTATTAGAACGCAGCATAAGCTAATTATAAGACAGGAACATTTGGAAATATTAGAACACGACACTACACCGTTTTGTCCATGTGCTTCTGGGGGTTCATTTTCTGCACAACACCGGCAAACCCTAAAGGAAGCTGACCAGCGCATGATGCTAACTTAGCAAAAACAGTGGCGTATTTATCAGCTAATGGTGATGTTTTCATCCTCAACTTTTTTTTAAGTATTTAATTGGTTAGATAGGAGATGTTTCTTTTAGGAAGAAAATATATATGATTGGAACTGCATTCACAGCAAACCTTGAATAAACTGTAGCACAGGTAAAAATATGGACTAAAGAAAAAAAACATCTATTTCATAAAGCAACAGTTACTAAAATCAACTTCATCCATTAATAACTGTAACCAATCAGCCTCTGTGTGTATTACATAAATATACATTCTTGGGCTATCATTATGAATGGTTTTATTTAATTATTGTACATTATAGCTCAAAGCAAGCTGAGCTGGCACATGAAAAATAAATTGAGCAGAGAGGGGTAAGTCAGCTGCACGACTCTAATTCAATTAAAGTAATATTTAGGAGATCATCTGTGGGGTTTACAAACAACAAAAAGAGATTATCACTAATTGAAGCACAATAACTCCCAGCATAGGCTGAGAAATGACTCAGCACGAGTCTCCAGCTGGATGATGATGTAAGCGCATTTCCAAGAAGTGACAGTCAGTGGTTGATCATTTGGATCGTTGCCTTTTTTAAAAATTTAAACACATATAGTTTGCATCTCTTTTAAATGAAACTTTAAAAAATAGCTGTTTGTGAATTTGTCGTGCAGCTGCTGCGCAAGGTGAAAGAAAACCTGCATTTGTGACTCAGATAAGGCATTTAGCAGTTACACGCTGACGGCTTTCGTCTGTGCGTGTGTGTTCACGTGTGTAATTGTGTTACCTATCACCAGCGCGAGAGCTCCGAGCACTATCACCAGCACCAGGACCAGTGGAGCTATCAGAACCTTCGAGGCTGCAAGGGGTAAAAAAAACAAAAAACAAAAAGAAGAAATGATGGGCTCCGTCTGCAGAACAGTGTAACTCATTAAATGCTACATCTCTGCTGCTACCAGAGCTGGAAATGAGCGAAGCGCCATAATGGGCAAATGGCTTGTGTTAGGGGACAAATTAGCTCCCAGTGCTCAGACGCCACGCTGATATAACGAACTGTAGCTGCCATGGTGAGCCGAGAGGAACGGATATGTCAGGAGTTCAGCTTCCTGGAACCTTACTGCTTTACAGATGTGATAAGCAAATGAATAACTATAATTAAAACAAAGCTGTCCTCAGTGAGCTCGTGTTCAGTTCATCTGGGTCAGGAAGGTTCGCTGTATATTAATGAAGCAAGGAATTCTGCACATTTTCATATTCTGAAGATAAAGTAAGACATGCTGAGGTACAGTGATTCCACCAAGAATTACTGAAGATAACAAATGTTTTATTAAAAAAGGCCAAAATTCTGATTGTTATATGAACTTGAGAAACTGCATTTCCTGCAAAAATGCAGTGTGAATGCTAATTGCAGAAGAACTTGCTGAAAAAAAGCTGAAATTGGCAAAAATAAATAAATAAATAAATAAATAAATAAATAAAATAAAACATTCTGAAATGTAGCTGAAATGAAAGAACAAGCCCAAGTTAGCAGAAGAAAGCAAAAAGAACACATTGAATGAATTAGGGTTGAATAAAAAGAAATTAGCACAAAAATTAGGAAGTTTGTTTGAAAAAAAAAAAAGAAGCTGAAATTGACCAAAAAGTAGCTGAAAACTAGTTGAAAAATAATAAAGAAGCTTAAACTACCAGAAGGAAGCAAAAATAACTGAAATGATCCCAAAAATTTAGAATTAGCTGAAAAATATTAAATTAGCATAAACTGCTAAATAGAAGCTGAAATAGCAACAAAAAAAGCTGAAACTAGCAGAAATAACTTGAAAGGAGTCTAACAAGATTAAATTGTGAGAGAAAAATTAATTAGGCTGAAAGTAGCAGAAATTACCACAAAAAACTTGAATTTATCTGAAAACAGCTGAAATTAGCTAAACAATTATAAAAAGGTGTAACGGTAGAAGCTTAAATTAGCAGAAGCAAAAAGAACGTTTGCCAAATTAAACTGAAAGAAGTAGAAATGAGCAGCAAGAATTGGTATTTATCCTGAAAAATGCAGAAATAGAGAAAAAAAAGCGCTAAAAAGTAGCTAAAAGATCGGAAAGACTATTAATTACAATAAGGAAGTGGAGAGAGCAATTTTTTGCTGACTAGGGCTGAAACAATTCCAAGGAATGCAAAAAAATGTTGAATAAGCTGAAAAAGCTAAAATTCTATATTTAGCTTTTTCTGATATTTTTTCTCATAGAAAATGAATTGAGGTCATTTTACATCCTTCAAGTCTTTAGATGTGTTTAAAACTTTTTACTGCTCCTTTCACATTTTGTTCTGCTTCAGCGTCTTTCAGCTTCCTTGTACAAATTTAAACATTTTTCCAGCTACTTTCAGCTGTTTTAGCAGCTGTTTTGCACACCTTTCAGATTCTTTCAGCTAACTACAAGTACAACATTTTTGTGCTTCTTCCAACTTATTTCTGATAATTTAATAGAACAGACTAAATTAAGATCAAATAGAACGTTTTGCTTTATGTTTTGTAGAAATAGCACAAAAAATGTGAAACGAGAAAGATGCCAAAAAATGTACGGAAGAAAAATCGATCACAATAGTGTGAATGCTTCAAAGCATTCACACTATAGAAGATGAGGAACCTGAAATGAGCCAGTTAGCCTTAAAACGGTTCTTTTCAGAGAAATGGGCCAAAAGTCATCAAAGTTAAGGTTCAGGAGTGTTAAAATGTTATAACACTTGCATGATTACATCCACCTGATATTAAAATGCTCAAATTTATATAACTTGGCCGTCTACCATAAACATGTTTTTTTTTTAATTTACATTAATGTCACAAAATAAAACACCAAGAATTACATTTTTGTATAGGATATATAACCCCTCTGGAGACTTCTGAATCCCTGAACCACCTCAGCTTTCAGTGCAGAGGAGCCGTGTCTTTACTCAAATCTCCCCCATATGACGGAGCCCCTCACCTTATCTCTAAGGCTCATAGATGTAGAATGTAAAATCTACTTTTTGATGCATCATGAACACAAAAAAACTTTGAATCAATTGTAAATTTGTGAAAAATCGATACAGCAGTACAGCTGCAAGGTGCCGTCCTAGTAGCGTTAGCATAGCTTCCTGTAGTAGATTCATGTTGCAGTAAAGCTGTTTTCACTTCTTTTTCACCTTTTCTTTGCCGAAGCTTGAAGAATATTTCACCAAATTATATTTAAAGTTAACTCTCTTTAATTACCGGTAAGACTTTGACTTGTTTATTTGTGTATACATATGTTTCAGTGATGAGCATGATGCTAATCCAGTTAGCTTTTCTATGGTGTTTTCAATTTGACCTTAGCATCTACGCTATGTTTTGGTCAGCAGCCCTTGATTAATAGGGCTTTATGACATATATGAGTCTGCACGCTAAGTATGAAAGCATATTATTCACTGTTTATTGATATTTAATTACCAGTTGTCATTTAAGTTGTAAGCATCAATAATTATTTAATTATTGCATTGCAGACCATTGAATTGTAATCTAATCAGATCGTGAAGCGCCTAAAGATTCCCACCTTTAAAGTCTGAGCCCGACCACCCTACAGAGGAAGGTCGGTTCAGCTGCTTGTGTTCAGTTTCAGAATCTTGGCTATTTCATAATAATGTTCCTAGCATGCTGATGTTTGCTTTACAATAAAAAGACACTGCGTTGGTGCAGGCTGGTCACAGAGCTGCTGGTGGTCTTATCTAGCAGGGGAACAGATACAAGTCTGTTCTACTGCAGCTACGACTGCTCTATTTCACTGTGATACACAAGTACAATTCCCAGCTGTGTGCTGCAGAACATTCCTCGTTCAGAGAGTCTGAGTCATGGACCAGAGACAGAAAAAGCAGATTCAGAGGAAATGAACAGAAAGAAAGGAAATTTGTCTCATTTAAGGTAAAAAGATACTCACAGTAAGGTCAAGACATTAACATAATCTATTTGTAAGCAAATACAACTTTACATAATAAAAGAGAAAATGAAAAACGGTAAAGAAAGGTAGAAAATACTGCTTACACAAAGCAATGTGCTAGGGATGCACAATATTGAATTTTTGGCCGATATCTGACATGCCAATATGTTAAAACTTATTTGACCAATAACCGATAACAATAACAATATTTATTTTCCTAGCTCTACTTACAGAGACTACGTATATTTCTCTGCTGTGGAATAAAAAAAAAAACTACATTATTCTACATGGTCTTTGTCAATTTGGCCTGTTACCAAATGCTGATGTCAAAAATGGGGCTGAAAATGATGTAACACTTCAACTTGGATTACTGGTATGTTTAATGTCAAATTTATTCATATTTACTATCTAACACAATGACAACACTCAAACAAACATACAAAAACAGTGCCTTTATGTATGCTGGCTCACTTGTGGAGGTTTGTTTTGGGTTTCTAGCTGCTGTGTAGGATCCTCTGCACTCCTGTGCATGAAGAACAGCCTTTTTAAGTTCAAAGTTTTTGTCTATCCATTAGTGGTGTAACGATGCATGTGGGTGTACCGAACCGTTTCAGTACGGCATGTTTGGTTCACGTGCGTACTGTTTTGGTCATTTTTTTCACTCATTAAACTTTATTAACGAGAGATTATCCGCTGTTGAACTAAAATTCCTAAGCGTGTTTCAGCACGGCGCCATTATCTTGCAACCCGTAGCATTAGCAGCCTAGCATCTCGTTGCGGTCATAGACATAAACAATTTAAAAGTAAACGTATTTATGTCTGTGGTTGCAGTCTCCTGTTTGGGAACATCATGGCTTTCTTGTTAAAAGACGTGAACAAATCCAAAACCATGTGTCAATGTTGTTTCACAGAGATTGGATCTGCAGCAGCAACACGTCTAACTTGTTAACGCGCTTGAAACATCATCTGAACGTGAACGTCTCTTCTACAAGCAAGAAAAGCAGCTTGGTGCAAAGACTGCATTTAAACAGCAGCATTTAAACAACCTTCATCAAGTAATTCAGAATGTTCCAGAGCAATAACACAGACTGTAGGAGTTGATGCGCCGGCTTTAAAGTTCTTGAGCCTCGCTACGACATCCATCATGTCAACACTTCAGTCAAAAAGTTCAGCACTTTATGAAAAAGTTAAAACTGATATTCTCATCAAGCCCTGGAGCTGATTAAAGCCCTGCCCTGATGATGATGATGACTGAGAGATTCAACCACCTCATAACAACCGTTCAAGAAGAGGTATTGTTCTTTTATTGTTATTATCTAATTAACCAATTAACTTGTTTATTTTTTTATTTATTTATTTATTTTTACCTCTTTGCATTTTATTTCCAGTCTGAGACAGAGATAGCAGCTGTCTTCTTCCTGTTCAGGGACATCCACCAGATCACCTCCAGTAGAAGTCTGTGATGATGACTGAACTCTGAACTTTTCCAGGGACCTGTCCCACCTGGGGGAGCAGCTCCAAGAAGAGGTTGTGTGAGTAATGAGGCCAAATACAGCCACACTGCAAAATTAGCAAAGCTCTACCTCTTTATTCCTGCTACCTGTTTTTAGTGAGCAGTTTTCTCCACCGCTGGAGATATTCACTGCAACTAGAGCTGTGCTTTTGGAAGAAAATGTGGACAAGCTGGTCTCTCAAAAACTTAAAACTTGATTAGATTGTAAACGGTCTGTTGCTGCTTATTGTTCTGGTTCTGACTGTTATTATATTTATTAAGTTTTTTATTATTGTTAGTATAATTTATTTATTATAAAGAGTGCAGTTTATTTAAAATATAATCTAAATGGGTCGCTTTTATTTATTTTTATACAAATGTATTGTTTACTTGGCATATTATTGAAGTGGTGGCGCAGTGGTTAGAGACAGTGGGCCTGTGATCAGAAGATTGACGGTTCAAGCCCCGGTACCGACAACATCAAAAAATGTGTGTGGAAAAAGGTGAAACATCCACACCTGTCTCCACCCTCATTAGCCCCTCTCTGGGCCCATGAGCAAGGCCCTTAACCCCCACCATCTGCTCCCTAAACAGGTCTCTCTTGAAAATGAGTTATCGTGGTTCAATGAGACTACCTGGATAAAAAAAAAGGCTAAATGATTTTAAAAATAAACGTTTTGTAAGTCTTTATTTTTTTTGGTACCGAAAATAAACTGAACCGTGGCCTCCTTGAAACTGAACCGAACCGAAATGTGATTTTAGCGTACCGTTACACCCCTAGTAAATATACATGTGTTTTTAAAATTACGTAGGTTTAAGAGTGTAGAACATTGCAAGTGTGTGGGAAGGATTTATAAAACCATAAAAATGGTTTGAGTTCTTTGACTTCTATCACACAAACAACTTAACTTAAAAACATATTTAGGTCATAAATGTAGAACTCTTATCTAATCAGAGAAAATAAAAATAGTACACTGTTTACTCCCCAACCCCCTTCAAAGCAAGACCAATTCTTGATGTGAAGCCAGGTGTTGTACAGCTGTATGGCCACTGACCTTTCTTAGGCACTTTGGCCAGCACCATCAACAGCTTCTTGTACTCCTTATATTTATTGCTCTTGGCATCCATTCTGACAGAAAGAAGCAGAAGAAATTAGTTCAGTCTTACAGGAGAACAACAAATTGCGTTGTGTGCCCAAACATATGAAGCAGAGGGAAAACAAAACAGTTATACTGTACTGGTCTTTAAGTTGTAGTCCTTTTTATAGAGTCACTCAATACTGCTGAGCGAAAGTCTAAAGGTTTAAATCTGATAACCAGCAACATTTTGCCTATTTAAATGTTTATATATGGTACTGTGCAAATGTTATGAAACACCAATAATATTTTGCATATTTAGCTTTTAAGGATCCAGACTTGATCAAAGCTGGTCTTGATAAATAGTTCAGGCTTTTTAAAGGTTTTCTTTGGACTTTGATTGCTTTTCCACTAATTTTCTGTCCAGTACCTCTCACCATTATTATTATTTTTAGTATAAAAAAAATGCACAATTTATATGCATTTTACGTGAATAAGAGGCAGTTCAGTTGTTAAACAAGGACAATGTCCTTCCAATGTTCCAATGTACGAGTACAGCTCTAGTCAGTTGGTGTCTAAAGGAATATCAGTTCTATATTTTAACAAAGAGCCCACATTGTCTTTGGAGCTCTACGTTTTCTGTCTCTGAGGCATACCCGAGTAATAATGGTGGTGATTGGAGCAGACCTGAATGGACATGTTGGTAAAGGAAACAGAGGGGATGAGGAAGTGATGGGTAGGTTTGG
>JARVGV010000192.1:14569021-14580463 GCA_031762435.1 Hypsolebias longignatus | reverse complement strand
TCAGCGGACGCGCTGCGCGCGGAAGGATATCCAATAAGCGAAGCCGTCTAAAGGGCGTAGCTCATATGAAATAGAACCATCATCATCAAACCAGAAGCAATGGAGAAAAGAAGCAACGAAAAAAAACACTAACGGCAGAGCGGATAAGTTAAAAAGTTGAAGTGTGACAAGTTTCTGCAGTTTTTGATTAGAGTTCTGAAAGTTGTCTGAGAAGACGATGAGCAGCAGGTTCTCTGGGCTCAGCGTGAGGGTTGCCCCTCTGCAGACATCCTGTTTGTTTCAAGTTTGTCGGTACGCAGACGACGACACCTTCTCACACTCCTGTTCTATTCTGAACTCCTCTCACATCTAGAGACAATTTTAGGCAAATAAACAAGTTTCCTCGATGCGCACTTGCGCAGTACGCCACACAGGCGTGTTCATGAGGCAAATTTAGCCTTATTTCTGATTTTTATCACTCACCGCTGAAGGCAAAGTTGGAGCGATAATGATTTTGCCCATAACTTTTAGTTTGTCTGTCTATACTGTTAGCAAAATATCACTTTACAACTGGTTGGATTTGAATAAAACTCTCAGAAAGTACTCACTGGATGAACATCTGTAACTGATTAACATTTAAAGCGAATCTCTTTTAGCTAAGTAAACTTAGCCAACACAAAAACAGCTATAATTCAGTCAGTTTTATAGATATATAGCTAAAACTTGGTGTAGTAGTAGCTGAGATTCATCCCTAAAAGACACTCCAAGCACCACACATGTAGCAATATATTTGCTCAAAACTTTTGTATTATCTAATGAACCACTGGAAAGATTTTAATGAAACTTTCATAAAGTAGTGACTGGATGTACAGCTGCAACTGATTGACATTTGGAGTCAACCCCATTCAAAATGGCTGCCACAGCCCTGAAATGCAGCTCATAAGATAAGTTAGTGCAAGCTGAACATGTAGGAAATAGCCCTGTTGTTCATTTACTTAGAAAAAAAAGAATAATCAAATATGACAATGAAAGGATAAAATGCAGAAACATATCTGGAAAAAACTAATTACCTGTCAGTTTTATAGTGAAATGTTCAAAGAATAACATTAAGCTGCTGAAGTAAAAGCTTAGTTTTAATCAAGCAGAAAGCTGCGCTGAGAGACTTTAGTTTCCTTCTACTGTCACCTCAAACTGTTATGTGAGCAGCTTTAAAATACCACTACAGATGTGTTGCACCTTAATGAGAGACCCGTATCTCCCAAATGTATATGAATTTCACATTCCAAACTTCTGGTTGATCATTCAGATGTTCTGCAATGCCCAATTTAAAACCTGCTCTTCCACTTTTGCTTTAGAGCAATAATGACATCTAGTGGCTGGAGAGAGGCCAAGTCTGGGAGAGAAAAAAAATACAGTACAGTATAATCTAAAGTGAACTTCAGTGAAATAATCTACTACTGTATTCTGTGGAGCTGAAAACAGACAGTGTGGTGGAATTTCTGAAATAACGGACTCAAGAGTTGAACTGAACTCAAGTGCCTTTTGAGGTGGTTTATTTTAAAAGAAATATGGAAATAATCGACAATTCTGCGTCTGCAGAAGTTGAGGCCACAAAAAACATAAATAAGGAGAACAGATTTGCCTGGGTTTGCTCGATTAGACACAGATAAAAGTAGCTTTATAGTTCAGTAAAGAAAATGAGACATTTTTAACTGTCATGCCATGATGATGGAGTCAGCCTCCCCTCCATCACAGACATCTACACCTCCAGATGCAGGAAGGGAGCCACCTGCATCTGAAGGACCCCACTCACCCAGCACACACACCCTTTGCCCTGTTCCTCTCAGGCAGGAGGTTGAGTAGCATTAAGTGTAGAACCGCTAGACCAGGGGTCTGCAACCTTTACAATCAAAAGAGCCATTTTTTCCATTCATTTTTGCCCAGTTTCTAAAAACTAAAACAATAAACTATGCATTCTTCTGTGCTTTTTTCTTTTTCTTGTAGAAAGATTTTGTATCTTTCTTTGAAGAAATAAAGCATAAAGTGAAACTGAGTATGTTTTACTCCTTGTAATGTTTCTAGTATTCATACACTGTATTTGCAAAATAAATTACAGGAAAACTGCTAAAACTATCCCTTTTAGTTGTTATAACAACCAATAAAATTCAGTTTTATGTCAGTTTTGGTCAAAGCTTGAAAGAGCCGCTGCATAGGGATCAAAGAGCCGCATGTGGCTCCAGAGCCGCAGGTTGCAGACCCCTGCACTATGAGGAACAGCTTTTACCCTAAGGCTGTAAGACTCATGGATATCTAACCAGAATAATCATTGTGAAAAATCACATCATGTTGCTGCTGATCTGTTTCATGTTGCTGCTGACCTGTTTCATGTTGCTGCTGATCTGTTTCATGTTGCTGCTGATCTGTTTCATGTTGCTGCTGATCTGTTTCATGTTGCTGTGTTCATTCGTGCTCATCTGCTCACACAGACTCATGTTCGTGCTGCTGTTTGGCGTATTGTTTTTGTGCTACTAGTGCTTAGCATATTTTAGTTAACGTTTTTCTTAGTTCGTATCTTACTGTTTTTATTTTACATTTTATACTTTTGTTGTATGTAAGTGGGACCATGTGCACAAACTTTCGTTTCACCACATGTACCACATGTGGTGCATATGACAAATAAAGAGCCTGAATGATTCCACAAGTGTGACAGGTTCCTTCAATAACACAATATGATATCATTAAGCCAAACAACAACAACAATAATATTCTAAGGAATCAGTAACTGGGTAATTACATCAGCAAAACGGTTATTTCAAGCTAAGCTAAATGTCACAATCAGAACTTTTTTTAAATAGAAGTAGAAAGTTCAGCTTGTTCAGGACTTCTGGTTTTTGTTACTTTTATACATTTCAATGTACAACATTTAACTTTATTTTACATTTTTCCATTTAAATGAATTGAGAACTCTATAAACGCTTAAAAATTTGTTTTTAATGTCTACTTCACTATGCTAGCTTCAGTTTAGCTTTTAGCTACTTTTTTGTTGTTAAATTTAGATTTAGCTACTGTTTCGCTGGACTCTGCTTAAACGATCAGCTTCAAGATATTTGAGCAGTTTCATTCAGCGCTCAGCTTTCTTACTGCATTTTAGCAGTTAATGTTATTTCAAGTCATTGTTGTCATTATTGCTATTAATATTTTTCTCATTATTTCTACAGCAAACTGGCCGGATGTTATTTACCTAAAGGTCACTCAGCACTTTCCCCAGTATCTTTGTAACGCCATGATCAGATTCTGCAGCTGGCCAATCAGAAATCAAAACAAAGCTGCCGTGTTGAGGAGCCCAACGCTGATTGGACTAAATTCCTGTGACGTGTACGCTAACGCCGTGCTGATTGGTCGTTCGTCTGCCTATAGTTTAGTACACGCCCCCTCCGATTTAACCAGAATCCTAGCAACCTGGGAAGGTAGGTGGCATCGCTATGTTTTTAAAAATAGTGATTAAAAACTTAATGTCAGCGGTATAATATGACTCCAGTTTTTTATTTGATCGCATTAGACATGTATGTATTCTCTACAGCCCGTTGTTGTTATGCTTATTTTACCGTTAATGCCGTTTATCTTTTATAACTTGTCATCTTCTGGTTTGTTTTGCTAACTTTTCTCATTAGCTGCGTGTGTCTCTCTGCACTTTCCTCACATTACCTCGTAAACTGGGTTTAAAATAAGCTGCCGACCTGTTTTAAAACGCGCGTTTTACTCTGTAAGTTAATCGTCGTGTCGGTGAGTTCAAGCTAAATGATTATAATGCCTGTAAAATGAATCATGGCGGTTTTCTGTGCGCGCTTCAGATTCCTCAGGTCTATTATTATTATTAATTGCGCCACAGTTCAAAGAGTTCAGTGCTGTTCTTCACACTTTCCAATTACAGTCAAACTTGTAATGGAACTCATAAAATGGTTGATGAGACTGTGAATGTTCTCATTTTAGTGTAAGAAAGGCAAATTTGAAGCATCCTGGTTTGCATTTGGCTTATTTAAAATGACTCAGATCTGTCTAAACCTATTATTTAATTAAAGTGCTATGAAAAATGCACTAACTTGGAAAAAAAAACATGATGTTTTTGAAAAAGCAGCAAGTTTCAAAGTGGCTTTTGTCAATAAAATGCTAAAAAGGGGGCAATTAATTTGATGGTGGTGTTGAATTTAATACAACATAGTCATAAAAACTGCAAAGTAAAGTTACGTTGCACCCTAATGTTCCACACCTTTTAAATTCTGTCCTTTTGTTTCCAGATCTAATCATGGACCTTGTGCTGGACGTTGCTGATTATTACGTCCTCACCCCATACGTGTACCCTGCTTCGTGGCCTGAGGACGGGGCCCTGCGGCAGATTCTCAGCCTCTTGGTGCTGACAAACCTCGGGGCTGCGGTCCTGTACCTGGGCCTGGGAGCCATCAGTTACTATTTCATCTTCGACCATGAACTGATGAAACATCCACACTTCTTGGAGGTATGAAAGCCTGCAGCAGTAGAGTGGCTGCTTGAGTAAATAACCTGCAGTCAGTTGAACTTTGGATCTTGAATGGTCGGACCGGTTACAGGAACACCTGACAGCTTTTATGGTGACTAATCTGTGGTTGTTCTTATTTGAACTGGATTGTCTTTTTTTAATTATTTATCTTGCTGCTGGTTTAATCCAGGGGCATCAGATTGTGGTCCTCAAGCGCCACTATCCTGCATGTTGTACATGTTTCCATGCCTCAACACACCTGATTTGAACCAATGGTTAAAAAAAAAAAAACATCTTCATGTTCTGCAGAAGCCTGTTATTCACCCTTTGATTGAAATCTAGTTAGCTGTACTAATTATTAAAAATGCTTCTAATTCTTACACTAATGATGTTGTTGGAATACTAAGTTTGTTCTTTTTGGATTTTTCGAGCCTGAATAAAAAAATCTCACTAGTAGAGATTAGTTTACGTACAGTCCATGCCTCTTTTCAAACAGAAACTTGAATTTAAATGTTCCAAGACGATGATGAAAGCTCTTAAGTTACTTTATTCTTACTATAAAAGTATGCAGGATCGAGCGTTACTCGTTCAAAAGATTGCGTGAGTTAGAGTGAGTAAGATTATTACCGTTTGAACAAATTGTTTGGAAAAAAGGGGCAGATATAATAAGATTTTTTCTTCTTTCTGCTACCTTTCATTTTTTTATACTCTGTACGTTATTGTTCATGGGATTGTTTTGTATTGTATTGTGGTTTTTTTTAAATGAACAAATAAACTAAAACTAAACTAAGTTTCCAAAAACAATTACTTTCAATATAATAATCCTGCAAGGTGCATGTTACAAAATTTGACCAGTTTAGTAAAATGTAGTTTTTCTGCTGAAGTGAATACTGATGTTATGTTGTGCTGTATGTGAACAGTTAAATGGGGCAGAGGCGTTCCATGTTCAGCTGCCACCCTGGTGTTCCTGCATCACTCAGCTCTCTGCTGCCATCAGGGCGCTAACGATCCATCATTAGGCTGATGGTCCTCCCTTTGCATGTGAACAACTAATTTTATTTGTCTCTAGCGAACTGGTTGATCCACTATGAGAAGGTGCTGCTTTTAAGACTCGTTTGTTACAGCTCCTCAGACTGAATTATTTTGGATACGTTTCAACAAAGAAGAATCCGTCCAGACAACCTTATGCAACCTTGTTAGATTCAACTACCTGGATTATTGAGCAACATCATACATGTGAACAGTTGACTAAATTAATAAATGTCTAGATAAAGACTGTTGTGGAAAAATCAGATTCACTGATGAGACAAAGTCGATGTCCTCGCTTCGATCTGTCTCGTCCCTGGGACGTTCTGCTTGACGTTTTGGAATAAAATGTTAAAAATCAATACTGTAATGTCTGTTAACTTTTCGCAACAACAATCACCTGAAGGTATACACAAAATATAATAATAATTTTGTTTCAGGACTATTTGTCCAGTTTCATTTATTCAAAGGGGGGAAAAAATCCAAATCTGTCAGAACAAGCATTTCACATTGATGTATTTATTTTAGTTAAATGGAGGTAGCATTTCTTGAAAATGTATATCACCTGCCGCTGTGCATGTCTTCTTCTTCTTCCAGCTTTTTTCTCTTCAGGGGGTCTCCACAGCAAGCCATCCTCCTCCATCTCACTCTGTCCTCACTCCAACTACCTCCATGTCCCTCTCTAACTGCATCCATACATCTCCTCTTTGTCTTTTTCCTGCGAGCTGCATTTCTATCATCCTTCTACCAATATAACCACTGTCCCTCCTCTGGACATGTCCAAACCGTCTCTGTCTGGTCTCTCTAACTTTATCTCCCAGTTGTTCAACCTGTGCTGTACCTCTGATTTATTTATTTTTATTTATTTATTTTATTCATTTCAAGTTTAAAAGAACACAAAACTATTTACAACACAGTACATGAAATGAAAGGAAGCAGAAGAAGATATAAATCTTATTATATCTGCCCCTTCTTTAACAAAATCAATTCAAGCAATTAATTCAAGACATTAGTATCAACAAAGAACATTACACAGTAAATATCTCATCATACTTAACCATACATTAAATTTTGATACAAACTGATTTATAAATATTTTTCCAGAAACTTAATTTTAATCATCTTTTTGAACAGAAACATTGATTTTGCAACTTTAATATCATTTTCTAAACCATTCCATAGACCAATTCCATAAATTAAAGTAGACCTACTCTTTAAACTGGTTCTATGCTGTGGCATGACAAAAATATCTGTACCCTTGAGATTGTAAATACTTTTTCTTTTTACAAAAAGCATCTGGATATTTGAGGATAATGTGAAGCTCTGAGCTTTGAACAATATTGAAAGAATATTATAATCAACCAAATCATAAAATTTCAGTAATTTCAATTTACAAAAAAAACACCATCAGTTTCATTTAGCTTTTAGCTAAGCTTAATTTAGTTAGCCTTTTGGCTCTTAACTGTTTGCTGATTTAAGCTAGCAGTTTTATTCAGCTTAATGTTTTGTTTCTTTTATCTTCTGGTCAGTATTTTGCTCCCTTTAGTTTATAGTTAGTGATCTTCTGCTTATTTTATCTTTAACAACTCAGTTCAAGCTTCTGCAAATTTCATCTCCCAGCACTTGTTCTGTATTCTTTGCAGAAATCTGATTTAGGATGCAAAAAGCATCTTAAACAATAAACGTCTTAGTATCCTCAAATACCCAAAGTATATGTATGTGTTTCAGCAGCTTTCCCTGCTGAAAAATAAAAATAATTTAAAAAAGGATTATTCATCTGTGATTAGACAAAATCACTGTTTCATTTGTCAGATTTGCTCTGGCTCCTAAAAACAAGTAACAAAATGTGTTTCTTATCCATGGTAACTCAATTTTTGTTTCAAATAAAGGAGCATCTGATAACCCAGAACAGGATGTGCAGAGCCTTTTTAAGAAATCTGGATATTTCTTCAAGAATTTAAACTTGTGAGGTCAGTTCTTGGTGAAGTTGCCAGAATTTCCGAGCCAAACACAAACGCCTCAGAAGAAAGAAAGGAAACGATGGTGTAATGGAAGGTGGAATGTGACGAAATTAAATACATAAATAAATAAAAACATAATGAAAATGTGTGACTACTGCCAGTTACATTTATCTCTCACGCACGCCCGCACGCACACAAACCTGGGAGCTGACGTAGAGCTTCAAACAGCCAGCACACACCGGCCTCCTGCAGCAGGGCAGGCGTGCGATGAGTTTCTCCTCCAGGCACACCTGACAACACTCCGCCTCGCTGTCCGTGTCGGCCTGGTCCCTGTGCTGGCGCTGGGAGACGTCCCCCATCAAATCCACCAAGTCGTCCAGCGAGTACAGCTCCAGTTTGGGACTCGGACCCACCACTTGTCCCGTCTCAGCGTCATTCTCTGCCCCGTCGGATGTGACCGGGTCTGTGATTTCAGCGCCCGCTCGTTGAGTGTCGTTGTCGATGCAGTAAACGGTGCAGTAGAAGTGCTCTTTTACAGACTCGCCTAAAGCCGCCGTGTTGCCTTCACTGTCGCGTGCATGATGGCACTCATCTCTAACGTGTTCTACTTGAACGTTACAAGTCGTTAACTCACTCGGGGTGGGCTCGTTTTCATCACCGGGTGCTCCCGTTTCCACGTCCGACTTTCGACACTCGCCGCATTCTGCTCCACATCCGCACTTTAGCTCGTTTTTACCGCTTTCTTCGTCCGTTGAGCGCTCGGCTCCGCTCGGCATCCGACTTTTAGTGCTCACTCGGAAAGACGGGGGCTTGGAATCCCCGAAATTTCTCCTCAGAATCTCGACAGCGCTCGCCCTCCGCCTCGCTCTTCCTCCTCCGCCGTTGCAGTTGTTGTTGTTGTTGCCCTCCGCATCCCTCTCCTGCTCGCCGCTCCTCTCCGCGGAGTTCCTGTCGCCTTCGTCGAGCGAGTTGGATCGGAAGACACCCCGGTTCGAATCACCAACTTTACCGCCCGCGAAGGAACTTTCCGCCGGCAGGTTGCGGGACAATTTCCCCCTCCCTTCGTCTATGTTGCTAATAATAAAACTCGGCTTCCTGAAGGCGTCAGCTATCGGTCCGTCATCTTCCATCCCCGACTGAGCTCTCCCCATTTAGTGAGCGGCTCTGCCCCGGGAGGACCTCTTGCCTTCTTCTTGCCTGCCTCAACTCCCCAACTCCTACTACCAAAACAAAACAAAGCTGGCAGTTCGCTGCTTCCGGGCGGTGACGTCAGCAGAAAGCAGAACCGTGATTGGCTGAGGAGAAACCCTGTGATGGAGTGCGCAGAGCTCCTGGATCTCAACTACAGCCTAAAACCTCTGCAAAGATTTTATTTATCTCAGCTCAAATATAAACACATGGAAACAACTTTCCGTCTCTGATTACAAGTATCTTGTTGTCAGCATTATGAGACACTATCTCAAAATTGTGTCTCAATATTTAATAATTATGACATAGCATTTTTCAATTATGATCCCATAGATATGACTTGGTAGTCGTTTATGGCCTAATATCTTAAATTTAGGACTTAGTATCTTAAAGATATGACTATAAAGTTATTATGAGGTAATTATTATGACTTACTATGACCATAATGATGAAATATCTCAAATGTTGTACTTAGTGCCTAACAAATATTAGATGCTATATCAATATTGTGGCCTATAAGAGTCTGAGATGCTCAGTTAATATTTTTCAAGATGATATTTAATCTTGACTTAAAGGATCATTGTTTTTCTCCATAGTGGGGGATATGTGTTATTAACTTGTACACAAGATAAATGTTTGACATTTGGCCAGTGAATGATTTTTTTTTTTTTTTCTTTTCTTCAGTCAGTTGAATGGCAATAAGTGTGTTTTATTGAAAGAGCAGGGTCCATTTAAATTTGTGAGTTTAAAACAGTGCTGGACAAAAACAATTTCAATTGCCCCTTTTGTCATCCTTTAACTCCAATTGTTGGGAATATATTTCATGAACACTGAATACTTTTATGCAACTTTCATAAAGTAATCATTGGGTCCACATCCACAACGGACTGCCTTTCAGAGTAACTGAACATGGCCACCACTGTTAAGTGACATTCACCCCCCACAAAATGGCTATAACTCACATTTTACAACTATCAAGCTAACGTTTGAAGTGGAAGCAGCTAGGATGACGTTTGTGAAACATTCTGACATAAAAGGAGGTGGGAGATACCAGTATTAATTCCTTCAAGAACTGCTAGGACTTTAATTTAAGGTCAGATTAAAAAAAAAAAAAAAAAAAAAAAAAAACAATCTCAGGTAATGGTCTGTACGGGACCAAAACCTAGAAATAAAACCATCGCTGTTGGTCATAGGCAATTAAAACCTTAAGGTAAATTTCATGAGGTTTGGCTGCTTGGAAGCAAAATGTAGAAGTAATGCGAAAAACTTAAAGCTTTGTAAAACTCATCAAGAAGAATCATCAAGGAGTGCAATATTCTGAAAAACTTTTTCTTCTCCCTCCTTTTGTTTGTTTTAACCAGGCCTCCCAGTCTGCATTTTTGTTCAGAGGATTTTATGACAATTAAAATTTTGTCAAAACTAAAAATTGTCTGGGCTTCACATGTTCGTCCTGCATTCCCCTAGACTTTTCAGGACCATAACAGAGCATCTATAAAAAATACTGCTCAGTTTCTGATTCTGTTTTAGGAAAATCTGCAGTGTTTACATTTCTGGCTTGAGACAGTCTTATCAGTAAGACCCTGAGTGTCCAGGGCTCACGATGAGAGGTCAGCCTGACTCTTTAACTTTTACTAGGATGCCAAAATATTTCAAACGTACCCACCGAGTTAGCACAGCCATCGTCAAATCACACACTTTACTTTTTTCATGCACGTTTTGCAGGAACACAACTTGCAATATTTGAAAGTGTTAATTGTAAATACATTTTAGCAATTATAAAAAGCACCCAAAAAAAAAAAAAAAAAAAAGCTTAATTCAAGCTAATTTTACTGGTTACCGTTGATGTGCGATTAAAATTATTAATAAGTTTAAGCCAAAAAAAAAACTAAAAAAAACTGCCACTTTGGGGTCAGCTGTTTTATCATTTTAATAATAAAACTAATCGGTTTACATTTTGTGTTCAGGGAAAAAACAATTTACAACAAAAACTTGTCATTTTTTGTATAAAATATTCATATTAAAAGGGGGTTAAAACCAAATCTGCAATCTTACAATACTGTATTATATATCATAATTTCCAACTATTGAGTGCACCCAAATAAAAGCCGCACCCACTAAATTAAAAAATATATACAAATTTGTACATATATAGGCTGTGCTCGTGTATAAGCCGTGGGTGTCCATAGTAAAACAAGATATTTACACAGAAAGATTTTTTTAAACTTTTAATTAAATACATACCAGTAACATACACAAATTTGTAGAGTAAATTTTTTTAGAACGGTGTCTTTAACACAGATAGTTAAAAAAAAAAAAAAGAAAATACATACCAGGATGTCATTGATCGCTAACTTCAACAAAGATCCCCCTGCCCCCTCCCCACTGAGAGACAAGAGAGACACATGACACAAGAGAAACATGTTATGGGCAGCTATGTGAGTGCCCGGGTGTGACGAGGCTAAATGTTTTAGTGGTATGAAGCTCGTTAGCCTGTCAAAAAATTAAAAAAAAAAAAAATCCATAAAGTAGCTGCAGCATTGTTTAAGCTGCGGTGTTTAAGGCCTGTGAAAAAAAGTAGCAGCTTACAGACCGGAAATTACGGTATATATACTGTATATAGGTAGTCCCCGAGTTATGAACGGGTTTGGGACCTAAGGACCGTTCGCAACTCGATTCTGCCATAAGTCGGAGCCGAACACACATGGCGCCGTAAGTCCGGATTTTCGTCCGTAACTCGAAACTGAAACCACATGGCGAACGGTAACGGCATTTTAA
>JARVGV010000192.1:14427772-14439560 GCA_031762435.1 Hypsolebias longignatus | reverse complement strand
GTATACGTATATGTGTGTGTGTGGGGGTGGGGGGTGTAATAGGGAAGTGAGAGTAAAAGAGAAATGTTTGGGAAAATGTTTTAATAAATCACTGAACATAAAAGCGTTTATGACATACCACTCACCTACAAACACAAAATGTTGCTTTTCTATTCCAACCTTAAAATGCACTTAATGGCTTTGTATATTTCTTCCCTTTATGTGTCCTAACTGTGCCCAATCTCTCTAGGTGATGCTATGCCATTTTTTTCACCTTTATTCTGAATTCTCATTTACTGTCTTGGCCACTTATGTGGAACCATTTGCATAAAAATAATATTGGGAACCATGCCTGGACATCTGGACACCGCTGTTACCCACAAATCCCTGCTATATGGTGATCAGGAGGGGTAATACATTCAGTTTCCATGGCATAATTTTCAGACAGAATTAGTCTGGCTCCCTCAAGCTACAGCCATGCCAGAGCAGACTGTAAATGAGACAGGAAGGCCCCATGTTTTTGGGCCATAAGGCAGATATCTGAATGTTTAATGTTGCTGTTTTCCCATTGAAATTGTGATTTACATATGGCCTGCCTGATCCAGTAATTCATTTTAGACAAAAAAAAATAAAAAAAATAAAAAAATGAGATGCTATCTTTCAGAAGCATTTATGACACAGTTTCTTTCTCTTTCATTCACACACCCACTAACTTAGTTATCATCTCACTTGGGTTCTCGCTTACTCAATCTCACCCACACGTCATTAATGACTCTGTCTCTGATAGTCAGAGCACCACAATCACTGATTCATAACCTGCGTAGTGCATTTATGATGATTGGATTGACTCAAACTGAGCAGCAAATCAAGTAAATGAAGCCCAAAAATAATAATTTGTAAATAACATTAACAAACATTCTCATATCTTCATTGATTTAAAATCACATCCAGTGTTTACAGTACCAGAGACAGTAAAGCAGATGTACAAAGTAATGATGTTTTGTTTTTCTCTTAGTAGGATTCATATTACAAAACTAGTTTAATTGTTCAAAGAAAGAAAAAATAAAAATGCTGCATTATCAAGAAGCTCTGCTTTGGTAGTTGTAGAAGATGAGTTATGTATGTAAAGGATGTTCTTGCCTCATTGGTATTGTGAATAAACAAAAGAGATACCTCCAAAAAAAAATAATAATTTGATAAACTGAAGGGTGAAAGCTCGTCAGTCTTGTGTGCTGTCTCTAGAGTTAACAGAATCTTGCAGAAAAACATTTAGTTAGTGTATTTTTTTTACTTTTTTATTTTTTTATCTATGTCCTTCAGAACTTAAATCAGTTGATCCTCCTAATGAAGCCAGGGTTATTATGTGTGGTCATTAGTGGTAAATGAACTACCTCTTGTCTCACTGATCAACTGCAAACCTCTACAGCTATTATTTTTAATTTTTCGGTCATAATGTTCATTGGGTGATGTGCAGCAAACATGATAGTACTTTATATGTGTCTATGATTTTTCATTTTTAAATATCTCATAGAGCCCCCGCCACATTTGTGTGTTTGGGACAGGGTATAGTCTACTTTAGAAGTGCCATTTAATGACATTGTTTGATGGCTTCATTAAAAAACTGAATAGATTAGAGCTTTCAGAGCACACACACATAGTCTGCTGATCCATTTATTAATATTTCAGATTTTAAAGCCAGTTTGTTTTATTTATTTATCTATTTATCTATTTTTATTACTGCAATTATTTAGGAAATTGATAAATGCATGTATGGTACTTTATATTATCTCCCGTAGGGAGATAAACTATTAGAACAAAATGTGGTTTGAATGATTCACAATGTTCACATCATTCGATCCAGATGGGTGACCTATTTCTTAACGTTTAAATGAATTTAAAAAAAAAAAAACTAATTATGATATTCTGTCAGTACAGGAAGACTACAAGCATGACAGGTTTGTAACCTGTGGTTCTTTTTTGTGTTATGTATAAATTAATAAAGGAAAAATAATATATTGGTCTAGCAAGAATTTGAAATTAAATGTTTGTCAAAAGTTTATTTTTGAAGGACAGATTAAGCAAATAAAGCCTTGGGAGGTGGGTACATCACTGTTTGATAGGTGATGTGGAACATAACATTGCGGTCATTTACTGACATTTTCAACAATTTATGTTTTGACAAACCACAGCAAGGACACATAAGGCAGAGCTCTTCTTACAAACTGAGAATTTGAGGTTTTGATCACCTGAATTTTTACAGGTCATTTGTATTTTTGCATTTGTACATACAGATTTACTGTATGTACTACAATGGGCCAGTTTTGCAAATTATTAACTAGAAGAATTGTACATAAAAAAAAGAAACATTACAGGCCAGTAATGGCAGAGTTGCAGAAAATACAAATGTAATTATGAGACAATACACCTGTAAAGCTTTTTTTTTTTTTTTCAATTTGCCAAGTGCTAGTTAGAGCCATAGCGAAAGGTGAGGTTGAACAATGTTTTTTTATTTTATTTTTTTCTCATTTGGTAATGTACAGAATAATTATTGAGGGTACTTTTTGTATAATCAGAAAACAATCATTAAAGTAGCAGTGGTGTGTGTGGGGATGCACACACACACACACATATATACAGTATATACTGTAGATTAGGAATGCCAGCGGCTTCGGATGTTATCAGTCCATCAAAATGAACGTTATTAGTTGTTATCATCTCCATATGTAGCGGTCGGACTCTCCCTCCTGTACATCCTAACAGATGTAATGGTACTTATTATCGTTATTTTCGCTGATAACAGGCAGCGTGTGACGTGTGCAAACCAGGAAGAGTCGTTTTTTTTTTTTTTTTCCGGCTTATGTAACCTGTTTCCTAAACGTAACCTTACACCTGACCCAGATGCCCAAACCTAAACTTAACCCCCTTACCACTGTGCCTAAACCTAACCAAGACCCGAAACCTAACACAAGACCCTTTACTCTAAACCTAACTATGCAAAGCTATGATGAGCGCTAAGCTAACAACGTAACTTTAAACGTAGTAGGAGGTAGAGGAGGGGCATTCTGACTGCTACTTATGGGGCTGATAATAACTAATAACAGCCATTTAATGGTTGATAACATTCGAAGCAGGTGAAAAATGTGTATCAAGCTTATTTAAATTATCTTGACCAGGCCAGAAGTTTTGGTCCAGACAAAGAAAGACCTTGTATAACATTTGACCTTGATTTGTGACCTTGACCTTAGAGCTGTGGTGATGAAAAGTACATGACACTTACTGGCGATGCATCTGTGTATCAAGTTTAATTAAATTATCTTGAACACATCAGACCTTATGTGGACAAGAGAATGTTTATACATGTGTGGATGGGGACTGTAATATTATACATCCGTCTTTCATAATAATAATAATAATAATAATAATAATAACTATGGGCATCACATTCAATCCCAAACATGACAGTATCCTGTTAGTTAAACTCGTGGCGCTGTTTGTTACATCTCCAGAAATTCCACATTTTTTTTCAAATTCAGCTACAGTTAGACAGAAAGTAAATAAGATGAAAACAGACTGCTCTGCTGATGCACAGCTTGCAGCTATTAACACCACCATCCCCGCTATTTGACACTGTTAGTTTAGACATTAATTTGGTGTGTGAAGTATGCGGCTACAAAATAATTAAGCATTTGTGGGTGCAAGGAACCACAAAAGGGAACAATCAATGTTTAGATCTAAGAAAAGGAAAAATACTATAATTTGCTGCAAGCAGACTTCAGTGAAGGAAGCAGAAGTTCCAGTTGAATAATTAAAAGTATCCGTTAGTTTGAACAAAGACGATCCATTTTGTGACCTAAAATCATCTGTATCACAGCACAGGGCTCTGAAATCTCTCAGTGAAGCTGACTGTAAGTAGAAGTGTAATTATCTGGGACCACATCAGCAACTGCAGATTTAATTTAGCAGCTTTAATGAGCACTACAAAAAATAATTTCAACATTACAGTACAGTATATGTATTACTTTAACAATGTAACTACTGTTTCCTGTTGCAGCTTGGTTAATTTTTTTCCTTTCCATCCTATACCGTTCAATCACCTGTAAATAAATGAATCCAGTCTTAGTAAACTTGTCATAACTATAATGAATAGGTGACAGTTTTCAAAACACAACAGTCAGAGAGCGAGAGAGTTTCATCTTTCACACACCACATGTGGTACATGTGGTGGAACAAGATTATGTACACAGGGTCCCAGTTACATCTCACAATAAAATGTAAAAGAAAAACTAATAAGATCTAAGATATGAACTAAGAAAAACATCAGCTAAATGTGCACTAAGCACTAATAGCATTAAAACAATAAAGCAATATGCCGAACAGCAGCCCAAACATGAGGCTGTGTGAGCAGATGAGCACGCATGAACACACAAGGGCTACTGGCCATTGGTCATTCAGACCAGTCACTGTAGCTCTTTGGGACTGGGATGATGTTGGTGGTCTTCAGGAAGGTGGGAACCATATTGCCAGGGTAAGTGAAGAATTAAAGATGTCAACCAGCACCTCGCAGAGCTGATCAGCACAGTCTTTCAGCACCTTCTGGGGGATGTTGTCTGGGCTGGTTGCTTTGTGAGGGTTAGTCCTCCTTAAAGTACTCCTTCGACTGAGGTCACACTGAGAAACTCTTCTTCTGGTGATGAGGTGAGTCTGGTGCTGGGTGGTCTGTTCGGGTCTTCAAAGCGTGCGTATAACTTGTTGAGGGCATCAGGCAGTGATGAGTCTCTAGGGCATGGTTCACTTCTTCCTTTATTAATCTGTTATACACTTAACGACCCTCCACATGCTCCTTGGGTATTGTGAGGTTGACCCTGAATCCTCTGAACATATGTGGCCTTCGCGCTCTTAATACCAGCAACTAGCTCTTTCCTTGTCCTTCTCAGCTCCTGTGAGTTTCCAGACCTGAAGGCAGTGTTCCTGGCTTCCAGCAGGGTGCGAACCTCTGCATTCAGCCAAGGCTTCCTGTTCAGGTAACAACGTATCTGATAGCGGTGACATCATCAGCACATTTACTAATGCATCCAAGAACTGAGGATGTGTATTGCTCCAGATATACACCCCTCCCCCACACACACACACCCAATTTTCAGCAGCTTCTCTGAATACTTCTCAGTCTGTGCATGCAAGACAGTCTATAATGCTAAGAAAGTTCAAACTACGTGAACATGTTCTGGAAAGAAAATCCTAAACAACAACATAAACAAAATGGACAAAGCAACTTCTGTTTTTCAACTTGTCTTGCCATGTCACCTATGTCTATTAATATATATTAGTGACTACACCCCACCCAGGAGAAACAAACAGAAGATTCTGACAGGAGTGATTCTGCATCGTTCAAGTTCACCTTCAAGTTCAAGAATCTTTATTATCCTCAAGGGTCAATTTGTTTCACAGTCAGTAATCACACAAAAACATCAATACCAGACAAGACATTAAGACATTAAAATAACAGTGCAGAAATCATCATAGTCTGTTGAGAAGCCTGATCGCTACAGAGATGAATGAGTTTTTCAGTCTTCTACATCTGTGCAGCAGATAGCTGCATCCAGATGGAAGCAACCTGAACTCACCATGGAGTGGGTGATCAGGATCTGCCAAAATCAGCCTGGCCTTGTTCACTGATCTTGCCTTGTAGGAGTTTTTTGTAGGCTTTTAGGGCTTTAAAGGGTTTTGTGGGGCGTTTATAGAGAAAAACAAGAGAAAAAGTTCTTGAAAGTACATTTTGTAGCTAAACACCGTGTAAGTCATAAAATGAGATGCCAAAATCAGCACACACAAAGAGCTAGCTTACTTTCTACAATGGTAGTTTTGAGGAACAAAATGTCATTGACTAACAAATGTAAAAACACTCAAGTACTGTTTATGTACAGGAGGATATTTTATGATTCAGCCAAATGCAAAGTTCAGTTCTGAATCATTCCTTTAAGGATATGTTGCTTTTCTTGCAGTGGTGAAATTTCCCATGGCCATATGGTCACATGAAAAAATGGACTGACTATGATAATAAAATCATTGTGCTGTGATTCATTTACTTATTAACACATGTTAAAACACAATGTTTTACATCAAAAGACAATTTCAGTTAAATGGATATAGTGTTTCATTGTTTGCATGTCTATTACTTAAACAATAATTTGATTTTTAACATTAAAATCGACCTTTAGACCATGATTATTATATTGATGACAGGAATACAAAATATGTGCCGGCCTAAATTACATTTTAAGTGCTTTATGTTAGCTAAACTATCATTTGTCTATTACACTGCAATGCCAAAAAAATAAAAACAAAATTATACACATGGCTTCAATCTTCTAAATATAACAAATGTAAGCCTTTTTTTAAATGATCTGGTTAACATATCAAACACACATCAAAAGTTAAAAAAAAGTATAAGCTGGTAGCAATTTTTTTATGAAAAATTTGCTAATGTGTTATAAACAGCAAGCAAACCAAACAGCTTAAGTGAAAAAAATATTTAAATATGAACGTGCAAGTGAACTTCTTTGTTTCTTATTGTTGCAGCATGTTTAGCATTGGCTTCTGTTAGGATGAATTTGAACATGAATCAGGAGGTTGCATTCTCATAAAAAAATGTTTTAAAATTATATACAGTATTAAAAAAACATTGAGGTGGAAATGGTGGTGCTGCTGAGGTTAGAGAAGGCGAGCCTGTGATAGGAAGGTCGCCGGTTTGATCTCTCGGACCAACACATCAAAATATAGGTGGGAAAGGTGAAGCACCCACACCTCTCTCTATAGGCCTGTCATGATAAACAATATATCAGTTAATCGCTTGATGAATGAAAATTATCAACCTCGTTTTCATTTAACGACTTTATCATTTCTTCATGTCTCTCTCTTTCTACTCAAGACACTGGATGACAAAAAGCTCAACTCCGGTGTTCTTCACTGACCCCTCCCTTTTACTTTCATCCAAAATCGTGTTTATTTGGATCGTTAAAAGCAGCTAAGCTTAGCTAACAGGCCAACCTCGGGAATAAACTTGGGTCTTGTCAAAGCTCCAAAATTCATGGTTGAAACACGTGCCTTTGTGGAAAAAGTTTTTCTATGCAAAAAGAAGTTGAACTTCTTTACTGATTTTTTTATTAAAAGCTTTGTGTGAAAAATGCGATACTAAAGAGCTCAAACCACCAAGCGCCCACCATGTCAGCCCATGTCACGTCAAGGGCCCTCCCTCCCATTTTTTTCTTAAAGAGACAGCTGCTCAACTAGCCATCCTTTGGTTCAAACAGTCTTGTACACACAGAGGGCAACCATCAGGTGGTCAAAAAAGGTACTACACTCGAAATAAATTCAACATTTCTTCTAAAATTTGACAATTAATTATTGTTAAATTTCAACAATATTATAGTTTATCGCAATAATTTCTGAGACAATTAATCGCCCAGCAAAATTTGTTATCATGACAGGCCTATTTCTCCAGCCTTGTTTACCCCACTCTGGGCCCTTGAGCAAGGCCCTTAACACGCATTACAGTATTTGCTGCCCCGGATGCCTTAGACATCAGCTCTCTGCTCCACACAGAGGGCTGTGGTAGCTCGGTGGTATGTGGCTGCATCAGGAAGGGCGTCCGGTGTAAAAACAATGGCCACGTCTTTGTGTGATTTGTTCGTTGTGGTGACCCCTGAAGAAGGGAGCAGCCGAAATAAGAAGAGCCACTGCGGTTTTGAATTGTAATCTAGCAGTGAAACTTGCTTTTTGCAAATTAACCTAAGCATGGTTAGTCTAAAGAGCCAAAACAGTGTGAGAGAGTTGAATGCCTAGAAATTACAAGGAAATAAAAGTTTTTAAAGAAGCAAAGTTTTTTATTATTATTATTTTTTAAATAATACAAAACATAAAAATTTAGTGCCTGCATGATTTAAATAGAGGGGGAGTGGTGGCGCAGAGGTTAGAGACGGTGGGCCTGTGAGCGGAAGTTCGCTGGTTCAAGCCCTGGTACTGACAACATAAAAATGTGGGTGGAAAAGGTCAAACGCCTCCACCCTCATTCGCCCCACCCTGGGCCCCTGAGCAAGGCCCCCACCCCCCACCCTCTACTCCCTAAACAGGTCTCTCTTGAAAATGAGTTCTCGTGGCTCAATGAGACTACCTGGATAAATAAAGGGTACATTTTTAAAAAAGGGAAAAAAAATAGACACATTTTCAAGAAGCAAGTCTTCCAAGAACACTGTTCTTTACAGAAACCCCCAGAAAAACACAATATTATTTTCCATAAGAGCAGCCCTGACAATCTGAATGCAGCTGGTAGTGATCTAAAATGGTATGAGCCTTTCGCTGCAGCTACATGTACCTCATCAGGACCGGCAAGAGAAAACTTGTTTTGTGCACAGACTCTATTAAACACATTGAATGGACTGCCAGTCATGTCAGTGGTCGAGGTGCGATGGCTGCATTCCGCTGAGCATAGAAAGAGACGAGGTGGCGAGAGATAAAGACATGAAAATGGCCAGGAAGACGTGAACACAAAAGGTGGGCATGTATAAAAAGATTGAGACTTGGGATGAGAGAAGCTGACAAATTAGAGCTGAGAAAGAGAAAAAGCGACAGGAAATCTATAGAGTCAGAGCTCAGATGGTGTGTGACCCTTGTTGAAAGCAGTGTCGTACATAAAAGATAGGAAACTCTTTTTTTAATCTTGCTACAATGAGGAAGAAGGTCAAAAGATTTTACTCGTTTCCACAGAGTGGGAGCCTTTGAATCGAACCATACTCAAAGTGAATATGTTTTAAAATGGCAACAGCATAAGATGAAAACAGATTGGAAACTAACTGACTGGGTCCATTTGAACATAAACTGCTACAGGAGTAAGGAGGCCTTTTCATACCAACATAAATTGACATTTTATACAAATTTAATAAACCAAATTGAACAGAAAATGTTTATTCCCATGTGTTTGCTTCTAATATCAGTCATCACTGACTGTTTCGATAAAATCCAGCATATCAGTCTCTGCCTATTTGTGTGTGTAGTCTTTTAAAAATGCATTATACATAAGTGCTAGCATCAGGGTTGGATTGAATGACTGTGCAGTCCTCGTTTCTCAATCAGGTACAAAACAAAGCCCACATGTAGAGATACCGTTTCTGCATTCTTGCCACAGCCTCCATTGAGTAAATTATTCATTCTGTCACTCAGTGTGGAAATGCAAGTACAGGAATGTACTGCCACAGACAGACAAACACGTCTCACATCGCCTATGGCCACCGTGTGTCGGGATCTGAGTCTCATGTGTACGATAATAATGTTGTACGCTTTTTATTACGATAAAAGTGTGTGAAAAATTGTGTTTTATGGTAATTATTTAATGTAGATGGAAATAGGATACATGGTTAATCTGTCTCAGGGGTCTGCAACTTGTCCCCCTCCAGCAACTGTTAGCCAAAACGAATACTACAGAAATATATATTTATATTTGTAAATACAATACAAAAACACCCATATTCATCCAATTTTATTTAAATATGTGAAAACATCTGCAACAAAATGAATTAGGGAGAAAAATGTCTCTGTCAGTTTGCACTAGCAGCTTGTTAGCCTCCTTTAATCCCAACTTCCAGCTAATGAGGAGAAAAACTTCACTTTCCCATTTGAAAACATTATTTATAGCACTACAATAAAGTATATTATGAGCTAAAGAAAATGGACGTTTTACATAAAATATGGCAACTGTGGCAATAATTACAAAGAAAAGTTTACCTTTCATTAAAACTTTTATAACATAAAAACAGTTCAGCTACAGACATTTTTATTTATTTATTTATTTTTTTACTTTATCACAAGGAAGTCATTGGCAGCATGACAGCTCAGTGGTTAGCACTGTTGCCTCGCAGCAAGCAGGTCCTGGGTTCAATCCCCAGTTTAGACCCGGGGTCTTTCTGTGTGGAGTTTCCATGTTCTCCTCATGCTTGCGTGGGTTTTCCCCGGGTACTCCAGTGTCCTGTCACAGTCCTAAAATATGCATGTTAGACTGCCTTCAGGCCTCCCTTGCAAAAGAGATCGGTGATCTCAATGGGATTTGCCTGCTTAAATAAAGGTTACTAAATAATAACTAAAGTCCCAATTGAATGCCCAACAAACGGCTGAAATATGTTGACAGGCTTTTTTTAATGCTTTATTATTTATTCTGAATTTTCCACATTTATTTATGGATTGTGTGCCTATCTTTTAACTCTGTTTACACTGTTCGATTAAAATACCCATCGATAAAATAATTACAGCTCCATCAACATTGAACACCTACGATTTGTCTGCACACTCTTGACTGAACCAGCCAACAGTGGGGGGCAACAGCTCTGTTACCCATTTCAGTATTGGATGATTGAGTCATCGTTTCTGTGACAGCGGTGGGTGGGTGCTGTGGACTGATATAGCAAAGAAGACCTACACCCATTCCCACAAACAGTGAGTCACCAGTGATGCGATATGAATCTTGTATTTGTGTTTGTGCCAGAGTGAGTGTCTGGTTTTGGTGAAAGCACCATCTGATCAGTTGGAGAGTTGCAAATAAAATCTACAAATAAAGATAAACAATTAACATTAAACAAACATGAAAAATTTTGAACACGACAAAAAATCATAATGCTATAAAATCCCTCTCTATTTAAAGGCTTGGTTGAATAAATACAAAGTCTTAAATGCTGTTTTTGTTTTTTTTAAGGAATCAACATAATCAAGTTCAAGTCAAGTTTATTGTCATTCGCATCACATGCGGTACATGAGGTGGAACGAAAATATGTACTCAAGGTCCCAGTTACACCCAAAACTAGCCAAGATATAACATGTAAAAAGAAACAGTACACTGTATAAGGATCTAAGATATAGATATACGCTAAACAAATGACAAATGGTACACTAAAGCATCTAAAATATACACTAAATAGTGATAATGTAAAACAATAAAACATAACAACAGCAGCCCGAACATGAGTCTGTGATGAGCAGATGGGTATAATCATGCAAAGTAAAAATAAGAAAACCCAACAAAGTTAAGCCAGGCCCTCTGGATGGTTTCGTTTTGTGTTGAAACGTTTCGTCTTTCATCAGAAAGGCTTCATCATATCCGAGGAACCACGACAAACTCAGTCTTATAAGCAGCACACTCACATATTGGGCCAACCAGTTGGATGATGATAAGATGGTTTCTGGAGGTCGCCCTCTCCCCTGTCGACTCGTCTGAGGCAACTATGGCCAAAGTGGTTCAAAACATCAAAGTACACTGGTTGGCCCAGTATGTAAGTGTGGTACTTTTGGGACTGAGTTTGTTGTGGCTCCTTGAACTGATGAAGTCTTTTGGATGAAGGAGGAAATGCTCCAACATAAAAAGAAACTGTCCAGAGGACCTGGCTTAACTTTGTTACATTTTTTTTACCTGGATTATTGAGCATGAACTTTGATCTTTTGAAAAAATAATAAAAGTTTTTAATATAGTTAGGGTGCAACTCCTTGGACTCAAAATGGTAAATGGTAAATTGACTTTACAGTACTTATATAGTGCCTTTCTATCTTATGAAGGCACTCAAAGCACTTTACAACACAATCTGTGCCCTCATTAACCCATTCATACAGCACTCTACTAGATCTCTGTAAAGCTAATCAAACAAATCATTCTAAAGAGACTAGTCAGTGCTTTAGGTCACATTCATACACTGATGGGACACACATCAGAGGCAATGAGGGGTTCAGTGTCTTGACCAGGGACACTTCGGCATGCGACCGCTGGTGGATTCAAACT
>JARVGV010000192.1:14340147-14355111 GCA_031762435.1 Hypsolebias longignatus | reverse complement strand
TACATATATATATATATAAATATACAGTACTATATATATATATATATTTTTTTTTTTTTTTAATTTATTTATTTATTTTTTTTTTACAAGCACATTGATGTTTAATAACCCATTAAAGTACACCAAAATGCAGTCTATGCATCTCATGCACTATGAGTCAGGCTAAATGCTCTGACATGAAAGACAACAGGTGATGTTTATTTAATTTAAAACTAATTTTGTATTTAGATTTTTAACCTGAGCTACAATGTACTGTATAGTTGTTCAGCCTCTGTGAAATGATGTCTATAACTAAGTCACGTTTAGTTGACCTCTTCTGCTGGAAAAACAAAGCGGTTTGGTCTCAGATGAGATTCCATTCTCCAGTTTTTCCACATTAGCTTCAGTGAATGTTACAAATATTAACGTCAGCATCACTGATCCGCCCACGGTAGTTTCTCCTTTTTTTTTTTTTACTGATCAATCAATAAACCTGAAAACTTACAGTAACAGATCATGTTTGGAAGCTGGCTCCTGCTACATGTGAAATTTAATGACATACAGATTGTCAGAATTACAATGTTACAATGTCACTTATTCATGAGGGGAGACTGATACGGAGCTCAGATTTGTTAAGGTTCAGAAACGCAGATCTCATTTGCGTGGGCATTTCACAGGATGTTTCAAACTGGGAACTTGTGAGTTTTATTTTATTTATTTATTTATTTTTTGGTTTGATGCACGGAGACGTTGATCTTTTTGTACATGCAGATATTTTGAAAAGGAAACAACCTCAGCAACTTTCACTCTCAAGCACCATTTTGGTGTCATTAAGTTGAGAATAATAAATGTACGATTAAGTTTATAACATATAGCTGTAGTTTTTAAGAATATTAAATATATTTTTGGCTGGCAGAAACAAAGCAAAAGAAAATATTTTTTCTTCATCATGTCATTGCAAACCATCATAGGAGGCATTTAACTGACGTGTCTGCATCTTTGTCCAACTACAGGCAGTCCTCGACTTACGACAACTCGGACTTAAGAAGGGGTGTGTGACGCAGCGTTCGCATACATTTTACATGTATTTCCTCGACTTACGGCAAAAAATCCAGACTTACGAACGGGTGCGGCACCACGTGTAATGAGTTCCGACTTGTGGCAAAATCGGGTTACGAACGGTTTGTAGGTACGGAACCCGTTCGTAAGTCGAGGACTACCTGTATTAGAAAAATATTTCACAAACCATGGGACAGAAAGGGAGCATAATCATTGGATGTATTTCTGCAACTGATTAACATCTAGAACAGGAGTCAGGTTTTTGGATTCAAAATTCAGCCAGACAACAAGAGTGTACAAACACATTTATTGATTTGCGGCTGCTGGTGGGAGTCAGAATCCAGTTGCGGGAATTCGTCTTCACAGGCATGTGGGCTGAGTGTCACCTGTCAGAGCTTGGAGTGATGACGTCACCACAGCTGGAGGGAGATCTGCTGAAGAGGGAGGTTTTAATGCTGTGGACACTGGCGCAATGCAGGGTCATGGTCCGAAGGGCGAGGCAGGGGTTAAGCACAGGGAAGTCAGAGGTCCAAGAATAAGTCCAGTGGTCTGTCCATAGTCCAAAATATGTAAGGCAGAAAAGGTACCGGTAGTTGTGACCAGAGTCAGATGGATAGAACAGAACAAGGAGCAGGCAAAACAGTAAATCCACAAAATGAGGTGTGAGGTCAAAATCCGAAGAACAAGGCGTGAACACAAACAAGATGGTTGGATATCTAATGCCATGAAGGGTTTGATAATCTGGCTAAGTAGAGTGGTGAGGGTGTCCTGAAATCAGGACCAGAACAGCTGCGGTGAAGAGTGGGCGTGGCGGAGTAACAAGCACAGAACCATGACAATCCCAATTCAATATGGCTGCCACAGCTAATCATCCTTTAGCTTGATCTAAACACGCTGAGCTAAAATTTGATGTGGTAGCTAATCTGTCACTCGATTAACTATTGAATCGGAATTTGTGATATAGGTTCAGTCAGCTCAAAGTAAGCTCAGATTTACATCCATCCATCATCTTTTATCTTTCTGGGTCATGGGGGGTCACTGGTGCCCATATCCAGGAGTCACTGTGCGAGAGGCAGGTACACCCTGGTCTCCAGTCCATCACAGCTCAGACCTCCATGTTTCTTTTAATAAAACCCATGTTGTCTCATTAGTTAAGGTCGATGTTCCATCGAAGTTCTCGTTCGCCTTGTTGGGTGTCGTGTCTGTCAGCTGAATGAGGAGGATATTAAAGCGCGGCGCTCTGTCATCGAGGAACTGAAAGGTAATCTGTTTCCCCATGCATCCGCCATGATCAAAGGAATCACACTCCCATATCGAACCACACTCAGCAACCCACACAGAGGAGACAGCTCCAATGACACACGCAAATACACCCTGATGTGTGTGTGTGTGTGCGTGCGTGCGTGCGTGTGTGTGCACAAACACACTGAGCGTGTGCAGTCAACGCAAATCTCCCTCCCGCCTAATGTTGTGTGTGTGTTCTTTAAGAGGCTAGCCTCCTGCTGTGAGGGAACAAACACACCAACACTGTGATGAACACACACTCCTGCAGGAGTCCAACTAGGAAAATAACATTTTTTTGTAAGAAAGAGAATTCTGGGAGCTGAAAATTTTCATTGAGAGTTGTTGAAGAATGAGGAGTTATAATAGAACAAGCAGAACAGATGCTAACAATCATAAAAACAGTTGCTAAAAGCTCAAATCTGCAAGTGTTAGCCAAAATCTAAAAACAGCAGAATCAGAATCAGAATAAGCTTTTTATTATCTTTGTACTGGGATACAGTGAGTTTATGTTCGTGCAGTCGTCTGAAAGATGGCGGAGTGCACATAGCTGCTGCTATAATAGCGCGGCCCTTTATCAAAATACTTTTATATAGAAAAAGGTAAGAGCCACGAGAATAGATAGTAGTATTACACAAAAAGATCTCTTCACATCTTGTCCTATCAGGACACGATCTGAGACATTAAAAAAACCTCTACCAGCAAACACATTTATAAACATAATTACATATGCATTTGACGTCAAGGCAGTGAGTTTTGTCCATGAGCACATTTAGGCGGCTCGTACCCGAGGCCAAACGGGGGAGTCAGATCCAGCTAAGCCACAGTTGATTTCCTTCAGGCAGATTGTTTTTGTTTTCTTGTCAGCCTTGAGTCCTCAATGACTCAAAACCAGAATGAGCAAAATAGAAGCTAAAATCCAAAATTTGTCAAACTGTAACTATAAAAGCTAAGTCTAGCAAGATAGTAGCTAAATATTAAAATTAGCAGTAAAAACGGATACTAAAAACTATATGTAGCAAGACAGTAGCTAAAATCAGCTAAACATTAGCTAAAAAGGCTAATTAGCGAACCAGTAGCTGAAAGCAGAAACTAGCAAAACTGGTAGCTAAATCTAAAACCAGCACAGCCAAAAGTTTAAGTGAACAGAACAGGAGCTAAAAGCTATGCCAAGTAAAACAGTGGCTAAAAATTCCAATCAGAAAAACTGTCACTGTAAACTAAAATTGGTTAAAATAACAGCAAAAATTGTGAAATTATCAAAACGGTAGCTAAAATCTAAATGTTGAGTTAATGTAGATTAAATACTAAACTAGCAAGAAAGTAGCTAAAAGGTTAAAGCATCTCAAAGGGTTCAAATAGAGCCAATAAGTTAAACCAAATTTAAAAAAAAGAACTAACAAAGTCCATGCTCAACAATCCAGGTATACAATCCAACAGTTTTCAGTCAGGTCATCTGCACAGTTTATTTATTTATTTATTTATTTATTTATTTATTTATTTATTTATTTATTTATTTTTATGCTGAAACATTTCACCTTCCATCCCGAAGGCTTCATCAGTCAAGGAAACATACAACACAAAACTGATTATTCCTTTTAAAAAGTACTGTTTTTTAATAGGCATTAATGAGGTGTTCATGTAGAAGAATTTAATTTAAAGTGAAATACAGGCAGTCCTCGAGTTACGAATGAGTTCCGTTCCTACGCCCCTTTCGTAACCCGATTTTGCCATAAGTCGGAGCACTACCCACGTGGCGGCCGTAACTCCGGATTTTCGCCGTAAGTCGGAAAACGAACGGTAAACGTCATTTTAAACACGTTTTTTTCAATGTAACACAACAACAGCGTACTTAGAACACCGTTGTGCTGTATTTCCAAGCAGTTAGCTAACACAATACCCTAAAAAAATAAGAAAAAAAACATAAAATGCTGCATAAAAAAGTCAACGTGAGGTGTGATCACTGGGGGCGGAGCCGTAAGTCCGAAATGCTGTAAGTCGATGGCACCGTAAGTCGGGGATCACCTGTAATTCATAAAGTTTAAAAGATAAAAGTCACAGCACACTGTACAGTACCTGGTGGAGCTGAACGGTTGATTTTACGGAGGATTAAAATCAAACAGTGGCAAAACGTGAAACTTCAAACATGAACAGAAAAGTTTCGATTTAGCATTCGGACAACAAACTCCCACTGAATTCACAGATGCGCCGAGATTTATAAAAACACAAGCTAGTTTTTCTCATTTTTTTAAGATTGACCGTATTTTCCTGACTATAAGGCGCACGTTAAAATCTTTTAATTTTCTCAAAAATCAACAGTGACCCTTATGTATTAATTCTGGTTGTTCTCACTGAACTCAAACCTATTTAATGTGTTACAACTGAACAATGTTGAGAGTTATTGTGAACGAGTTGAATAAAGTTTGACTTATCTGTTTTGTTTCGCTTAATGCGCCTTATGTATGAAAACAGACCCGTTCATTGATGTTGCACCTTATAATCCGGTACATGAATATTTGTGGGTCTGACATCACTTTTAATTAATTTAACTTGAACTTAACAAAAGACGAGCCTCCTGCTGTGGCCTTGTTTCCGTTATCTAAAAATATATTCCTTATCTTTGTGCACAAAGACACATTTTATCCAGCAGCGAGTCATTGGAATGATCTGAAGGCAACAGCTGCTTTAGAAAATAAAAAGACTTTTAAAAATAGTCATGTTTCTCTTTCTCATGGCCTGATTTTTGTTCTCTGGTGGCAACTTCAAGCTGTTTTGTCTTTCTTTAGCTGAAGATCTCAGTCACAGCTGATCATAGATGTGCTCCAGCAGTATTCCCTTCACTGTGGTTGACTTCCACCCCCATCGCTCTGAAGGGAATCCATCTCCTTTCAAGCTGTAGTCGTCCTCCTGAGCTGCTGAAAACATCCCTCGTGGCTCAGATCCTGAAACAATCTGCAACATCTAGAACCATCTTCCTCTCAGATCCCTCCCATATTTACCACAAACCCTCTTTTAAAGCCAAACCCTCACAGAGCAGCTGCACGCATCAGTCCATCATCTGCAGTCTCCATCACCTGCCACTTAGCTTCCCCCCATCCTTGCGGCAGGCTGCGTATCCAACCCCCCTTTCTCTCTGAAGGTGAAACAACTTCACTTGAATCATATCAGAAGAGCCTTTCTCTTTTTTTCTATTAGACTCAAACCCTGTCTGCTCAAACACATCACTTCTGACTTCAATTTATGCCTTTTTTTACTTTCTAAACAATCTGGAACGAGGGAACTAAAGAAAAAAAAAAAGATGCATTTATTAAATTTAAAAAGAAAAAGGATGGGAGGCGCCACTTTTCATGGTCTCCGTGTAACTATGGGAGACTTTTAATGTGACGTAGAACAACAGAATAACAGTTTGCTGCACCCTAATCCCAAAACAAGAGTGTATCAGCCAAAAGATACTCCAGATGTTGCTGCCCATTGTTTTAAAAGTAGGCTGTAATGTGTGTGTCTGCATGTGTTAGCAAAATATCTGTTTGTATGCAAAATAGTGTATGAACCATTGGATGGATTTCAATGAAACGTGTCTCATTAACTCTTGGAGTCAACTGAATTCAGACAACTGACCTTTAAAAAAAATCAATCAGTTGGCTCTAATTCAGTCGACGTTACAAGTTTTGGCCTGAAATCTTGCTGTTGAGTTTTGTAGTAGCTGAGAGACTGAATGGATTTTAAAGATTTTTTTGTATCCACAACTTATTAACATTTGGAGTAAAGGCCAAGCAAGATGCTGCCACAGCTCACTGACATTAGCCAACATAAACATGGCTGCTACTCAGTCAGTTGAATAAATATTTGTCACAAGTACAGAATACCCAGAGCGAAAGGAGTGGTCATGAACAACTCGGAAACAGTAGTGTGAATCCAGTGTGTTTTTTACAGTGGATATAGTTAGGAAGTATCAACCTGGAGAGCAAGGAGATGGGTCAGGTCCAAGGTTCTGCAAAAAAGGAGTTGATCAGAATGTTCAGGGTCCTTAGTAGATGGAGGTAGTTTGGTTCCAAGACCCTGTACAATCATGAATAGGTCCAGTAGACTCAGAAGGGCGTGCGGTTGGAGGGCGAGGTGAACAGCTAAAGAGGACGCTGGTAGGTTTCCAGAGATCCAGTAGAAGGTCCAGAAATCAAACAGGTCTCAGGACTCTTCCATCTACTACCTCGAAATACTTATTCATTCAAATACTGTATTCAAAGATATTAAAGTGGGTAGAAATGTAACTGTGTATAAGAATAAAGGTTTTTTTTTGTCTGAGGGGGTGCAGAGTGATGTCTCCTGATGAGCAGAGGGAACACTTTTGTCCACCACCAGGAGTAACAGTGAAGCCAGCCCAGGAGGTGACCAGTGGAGGCTTTGGCCAGCATTTGGTCATTACAATCATTTGGGGAAACTATACTTTTAAGCAATATAAAAACTAGATAAAAAAGGATAGCTTTCTCAAATGATATGGGTGGCCAGTTTACATTTAGCAGCCATCTTGGATTTTGAAGTGGCAACCCAGTTTTTAAAAGGAATCTTTCTTATTGCATATGCACACAAAAATAAAAGTTTGTTCCTCATTTATTTTTCATCTCTTATTTAAGTTTATGTTTTTAACCAAGCCACAAAATCCATCAACACTCTAAAATGTATAGCATGATTAAATAAGTTACTTTTAAATTACAAGCTTACATGTTTTTTTCAACTACTTGAGTCGCCCCTTGCTGGTCAGTAGGTGGAACATAAACTATTTAACTGGACCAACAAAGTTAAAGGTTAAGCCAGGTCCTCTGGATGGATTTAAAAAAAATTTAATATTAAAAACTTTTTGAAACGTTTCATCTTGAATCCAAAAGACTTGGTCAGTCTGAGGAGCCGCAGTAAACTCAGTCTTATAAATAACCCCTCCAGTTTGTTGTTGTCATCCAAAACTAGCTGTTCACATGCTAAACCGGCTGTTCACATGCTAAACCGGCTGTTCACATGCTAAACCGGCTGTTCACATGCTAAACCGGTGAAGTTTTTGGATTAAAGCCAAAACGTTTCAACATTTATTGATTTATTTTTTTGTCCGTCCAGAGGATCTGACTAAACTTTATTAGATTTTTCTACCTGGATTATTGAGCATGCATCAGGAAATTTAACTGACCCATTCAACAGACACAGAGCTACATCTTCTTTTACTCTTTGAATGGTTAGTTTAGTCAGGACATTCAAATTATGATTGCAAGGTTATCACATTACCGTAGATTTGTCCTTTTGACTTTTACAAATGGTTTTAAGAGGTGCTGCTGTAATTTGTATTAAAATGTGCAATATTTTATCTGTAAATCCATGGCAGTCAGGCTGCATGCTAACATGCTGAACCAATAAGAAATTTAGCAGCATCTCAGCATCAGAGTTAGCTTGCTAACGTCAGCATTTCAAAGCAAAATAATATTCAACATACAAAGTACCTGTTTTTTTATTCTATTTTTCAGTCAACCTTTATTTATACAGTTTGGTCTCACTGAGCCACGAGGACTCGTTTACAAGAGAGATCCGTTTTAAACAAAGAACACAGATGAGGTGCAGACAACATAAAAAAACATATAAAAGCATATACAGTAAAATGAAAAGTAAATAGAAGAAATATGAAAATGAAACAAAAAAACAGCTACTAAAATGCTAAAAACAGCATTTTTATTCATGCAAACTTAATTAAGGCAATAAACTGATGATTAAAATTGCTGTGAAATCATTTTTAACCTGTCAGTTCATCGCCTGATGTATAATTTAAGCTCAATAATCTATTTTCAGATCTATTCTTGTTCACTCCGGAGGACTGGACAGTAATGAGTGTTATTACATATGATATGAATCAAATGTCTTAGATTTTACAGATCATGGTCAGTGCCCACATTTTATTTTATTTTTATTTACATCAACATAAGAACAGGTAATTAAAAGGTATTGTTTGTGCCTTACACCATCAGTAGAACAACAAGAGCCCATCAGGTGGAGAACGAGCCTTCTCTGTTTCTCTGCCGTCGTATTAATCAGCCCCCTCCTCCAGCTCCCAGCACAGTAAGTCACAGGAAGGGAGTGCTGCTGTTTAATCAAAAAAAAAAGAAGGAAAAAAAAAAGAAAGTGTCACATTAATTCAGACAAATCCGTGCAATCCAGTTTTCTAATAAAGCTGTCATATTTGCATCCGGTGACTTACGCTCACTATCGTTTTAGATTAATTCACGTCAGAACTTTTGATTTATGAATGCATAATAACAGAGGGCAACGTCTGTGACTGTTAGCATGTGCGTGTGTGTGTGTGAGTAATTGGCTACAACATCTCAACTTTTAATTTAACATATTGGCTGCGCATAGAAGAGAGAAAATCAAATTTTGTGATAATTTAGGGTGCTGAGAGGGAAATCTCAGACCCCTCCTATGAGGAAGGCGTCGTGAGTTCCCTGTTTTCGGAGCAGACTCTAATCTGGCCTTATCTCATTGCCATTCCATTCAAAGGACCATGCATAAGGATTTCTTCCCACTTGAGATTGTCGTTCCATATTCATTCTTTTGGAGTAAAATCCAAAGGTCATCGTCTGCTCTTTTCCAATGTGCACACAGGAGGGAGCTTTCTTTTTTTTTTTTCTGCAGCTGTTGCCGAGCTCTCTTTTATTCTGTTGTATTTTTTTCTTTCGTTTAGCAGTTTTACAGACAGTAAAAATTCTAAGTCAATTGGTTTTGCATGACATGACGTTACATTTTGTTATTTTGTGGGCATTCACAGAAAACTGCATTGAAACGACACGTGTTACTTCATTGTTTGTTTTCCACATGTGGACCACCAAAGAAATTAAGGTTTCTTTCAGCATCCTGTCCATCATTTTATTACAGTAACAGATTACTGTTTCTATACTCAACTGAAAACCCCTAAACGAATGGGCTCCATTGTGTGAAGTATTAAATTAAGTAAAAATATGCAAACGTAAGAGGGGAAAAATGGGAATAAAAATGACAAACTAGCAAAAATGCAAACAACCTACCGGTAACAGATGTAATACAAAACATTACAGAAAGCAACAAAAACTGCATGTAGTAAAATGATCTAATCAGGACATACTGATTCTCAGATTGGACTAAAATTACATATAAAAAAAAACAAAAACAGAATGGCTTCAAATCATAAATTATCTGTCATGAATCTTAACTCTTAACCTGCTAACTGAGGTCTGTATGATCTGGTATGGAGCTCTTGTGTTGTTTATGGTGGCTCTGAGCATAGCGTGGTCCATCCATCTACTTCTGCTACTGCTTTACGTTGTTCAGTCGTGGAGGTAACAGGTTGAGGATAGAAACCCAGACATCTCTCCCCCACAGCAACACTCTCCAGCTCCTCAAAGCATTCCAGCCCACAGAAGATACACAATCCCTCTAACGAGTGCTGGCTCTGCTCCAGGGTCTATCCCAGTGAGACATGGCCAGAAAACCTCTAAGGGAGGTGTTCTAATCAGATGCCAAAACCACCTCAGCTGACTCATTTCAGTGCAGAAACAAAATAGTTCAACACCGAGCTCCACCTGGACGCTGGAGCTCCTCAACCTTTCCCTGAGGTTGAGCTTGGCTATGAAAGAAGCCCATTTCGTCTGCTTGTATCAACGATCTCATTCATTTGGTCATGATCCAAACTTCATGACCATAGGTGAGGCTTGGACCATGAAGAGACCAGTGAAGAGCTTTGCCTTTAGACTCAACATTTTCTTCACCACGACTGACCGTAGCAACACTCTCATTCCTGAGGATGAAGCTCCGCTCGGTTGATCCATCTCCCACTCCAGCCTACCATCACTAGTGAACAAGACCCGTAAAAAACTTGAACTCCTCCACCTGAGACAAATCTGGAACATCTGCTCTGGAGTAGACTGGTGTTGGTCTTAAATGTCTTTCACTGGGGCGCAATCTTTCTCACTGAAGAATAACAGACTTCAGATTGACAGCAGGCGTTCCTTAAACTAGCCCAGATTGATGGGCAGCAGCTTCTCGGAGGTCATTGCTGGTGTCTTTCCACCTTGGCACTGTGTTAAAATTGAACTGTTATCGACAAACTGATAGAAACTCTTGTGTTTTAGAGGTGGCCACTCATGCTGATCATCAGTTAATTGAGTGTATCTGATTAAATGGCCAGCTGCTGTTTTCCCTCCTAAATTATATGAAAGCAGCATTGAATTTATTTAACGAAAAGAAAAATAATGTATTCTGTTAAGATGTTTTTGTACACTTTAGTTAAGATTAGAATAACCAGTCATTTTTAATTACATATTGATACATAAAACACTAAAGAAAGTCAGGACTTTTTTTTTCTAGTACTGCGTTAGTTTTTGCTCTGTTGTGTGTCTGTGTGTGGTTTTTAAATGAAGTGGAGTGGGGTTGTTGTGTTGGAAGCATTTAATATGATTTCAGTGGTTTGAATTGGGATTCTCTTCCATCTGATAAATAAAGATTTGCTCTCATCCAACAGTGTCGTGAGGCCGAGACATCAGTTTGCTTCAGCTGTCGGCTCGGGGTCAAACTTTCTGAAGCACTGCAGACTTGGCATCATGTAAAAATGGCCAGAAGCCAAATCAGCTGCTGAATATTCTCCATTAAGATTCATGCATTTCCTGAATAAGACAAGGATTTCTGGTACCTGATTACCACCTTCTGACCAGAGATAGCCATGGCTTCCACTAAAGGGGCAGCTACTTAGATAGATGGTTATGCAGCTTCTTTCACCAAAAAAAAAAAAAAACATGCTGAAATATCTGCACACTTCATTTGAAGACAGCAAACACACTCAGTCCTTTTCTTCACGCATTTCAATTCATTTTTGTGTTTCCTTCAAAGTTGCATGCTACTGAAAGCACTTTAAAATTTCGAATCAAAGGCACATCTTCTCATGTTAAGCTGCTGTAGTGGGATTCTCTGAATGTTGAAGCAGTGTTGGGTTACAGTCAGCTGCACACAAAAAACTTTGCCTTTTTTCTCTCATCAAAGGCTCCGTGAGGAAAACTGAGCAAAGCCTAAAGAAGCTGTCTCGCCCCCCTGCAGCAAAGTCTGACACAAGAGAAGAAGAGCTTTTCTGTTTGCTGTCAGGCCTCTGAGCTCGCTTTTCAAACTTCTTTACACAAATCGACTCAGGACTCAGCAGACAAGCTCTCTGCTGCTTCTGGTTCCAGGAAAACTCTTTAGTTCTTCTTTATACTGGTCTCTGCAGGTGCTCAGAGGTGGATATCAAGTACTTGATGGGGCTAGGAACTTGATTTAAACACCTTACTGTCCAAACTTTGTCGGACAAACACAAACAATGAGCTTTTTCATGGTCCGTATCTGAATTTAAACTTTAATTCTGTGATTTTTTTTCTTTCTTGTTTACATGCATCATATGGAAACGCTCAGAGTTTAAAACATGAGCCTGGCACTGATAATAAAAAGCTGTGTGGTGCTGCACTCTGCTGGCTCTGCTTTGTGACCATTGTTGGCTCTGTTTCTGAGAGCTCCTGCCAAGATTAGCTTGAGGTACAGAGAGTGAAGGTCAGAGAAGGACCGGTCTCAGGCCGCAAGACGAACTCTGATCTGTGTTTGAAAATAAAATTTAAAAAGAAAGAAAAATAGCATTTACAGTGAACATTTAGTGTGAATGACTGTTGGAATTTGCTGCTGCAACTGAGTGGTAAAAGTTAAAAAAAAAGCCCAACACCAGCTAAAAGCCAAAAAGAAGCAAAACTCTAGCTAAAACGCAAAAGCAAAAATCTAACTAAAAGGAACAAAAGACAAACTTACAGCTAAAAGTAGCAACGGTTAGCCAGGACTTTGGTCGTTTGGCAGTCAGTGCTGTGGTTTTGTAATCCCAGGGCTGCAGATTTGAGCTCAGATTGGTTCAGGAAGGACAGAAAACAAATGGCAAATTTTTTGTGCATCTTTGCTCACTATGATGACCCCTGAGCAGCCGAAATAAAAACAACAACAAAGGTTAAACTAAAAGTAATAACAGGCTGACTAAAATTAGCAAAAGGATAACTAAAATCTTAATTTATAGCAAAACACAAGTTAAGAATGTCAAGGCTAGTTAGAGGCCAAAAGTATAAAAACAATAGCTAAAGATAGAAAAAGCTTAGAAGATAAAAGTAGCAAAAGACTAGCTAGAAGCTATACTTAATAGCTGCATCAACATCAGCTAAAAGTAAGCTACATCTAAAATTAGAAAAAAAAAATGCAACAGCTCCAAGTAATTAAAAACTAGATAAAACAAGTAAATGGCTAACTAGAAGCAAAAAGGCAATAAATAAATAAATAAATAAATAAATAAATAAATAAATAAATAAATAAATAAATAAATAAATAAAAATAAATAAATAAATAAATAAAAAGGCTGGCTTGAAGCTAACAGTAGCTAAAAGTTGCTGGCAGCTACAATAGCTAAATCTAAAAGTAGTACTGGTTAACTGAAGGTCACGGTTTGTTGCTAGATGGGCGAGGAGGCGGGACTAAAGTGCGTCATCAGCACTTTGGACCAATAAGACACAGATGCGGTCTTTACGTCATGACGTAAACAGAAATCCTTTGGCATCTGTCGAGGAAAACGGTGGGTGACAAGATATCACCGTAGAACTGAAATATGAACTAACTCCGTTTTTATTTTCGCGATAATTGTTTGTTAACACGTGGGAAGTTGTTTGAAATCGTGTTATCAGGGCGTAGCTTCTGACTGACAAGCTGTGTGGTCTTTGTTTATTGTGCTTAAAGCACAAATTGTTCATCCTAATTATGTTGCTTCATTCTAGAAGCAAACAAACGAAACTGAAGGAAGTCCTGTATAAACTCACAGCTCGGTGTTTTGTTTTTTTCTTCTTCCTCCTCGTCTCCAGGATGAATCATGTCTGTTTTACTGAGGAGGGTGAGGAGCACCGACCCAGCTGCTGCCTCTGTGCTGCAACGTGAGTAGGTGCTGAGGAAGGTGGTGACCCGGAATACCACACTGGATACCAGACTGGATACTACACTGGATACCAGAGGAAACAGACTTACTTTATAACTTATACCCTAACTCTTTACTTCTTAACAGGCCCAGAGTAGTTTTATTATCGTGCTCTGTTTGCACAATTTTGAATTTCTATGAGCGTTGCCACCAAGTTTAAAAACTAAAAAAGTAAACAAGATCATTATTATCATTATTACGCCAGCAAATAAAAACTCCAGAAGCCGATATTATGACTGGATGACTCTCAGCTACTACCACGTCAGATTTCATCCCAGTATCTGTATGACGGACTGAGTTCATTTCTGTGTTGCCTAGGTTAAACTTTCTGTGGCAGCCGTCTTGAGTCAGGCGACTCCCAAAAAAAAAAGTTATTACCCGTAGTTGTGGATTTTTATCCAATGATGACTTTCTGGGAATTTCATTGAAGTCTGTAGAGGTTTATTAAATATTTTTGCTAACATTACAAACTGATAAGCACTGGCAAAAACAGTATTGCTTGCTTTTTGCACTTTGGTAACCGGGGACACAAATAGTCGTCCGAGCTTGTGGCCAAACCCCGAATCTTAACCCTGGTTGAAGCTGCAGAGAACAGCATGGTATAAACTGCAAGTTTCACTCCTGCCTCACAACAAATGAACACAAGTTTAGGATACGGTAACTAAACAAACGTCTTCACTGCACCTTTTTATTCTTTCTAGCAGGTCACTTCACAGGTCCCTTCATTCCTATCAAAGGCTCTTAAAATATTTTCCTCTGCACTTCAGAGTCATAACTTGCTGGAACCTCATCTCTTTAGTCATTTCTGCATTTAGCTTTACATTTAACTCTAACATCTTATCTTTGTTAAAGCTAGGCTGTCAAAATGTGTCATTTTTCACTGTTTTTGAATTGTTTATGGATTTATTGTAAATATGCATGATCTATTATAAAAAATAGCCACTAAATTTTTATCTTACCTTACCAAAGGTCCACCATATAATTTGTAATAAATGAGTAAAATCAGCAGAATTGTGAATTGTTGCCAACAATTATGAGTCGTTTGTTTACATTTTGAACAATGGCGAGTGCACTTGGGACAGCAACACATGTGGAGTCAGTGAACTAAACAAAGTCAAACAACGGTAAATGGACTGTACTTATAGACCTTTCTGTCTTAAGATACTCAAAACTTACTCAAAAAAAAAATTTTTTTTTTTCAATAAAGTAGATGTGATTTCCTGCATTTTTTTTGTATTTTAATGAGTTGTTAAATGTTACATGCTTGTTAAAAAAAAAGAAGTTTTATTTTGTTTTTTGTGGACCCCCAAGCACCGGCTCGCGGACCCCTGTGGGACCCCAGTTTGAGAACCACTGCTTTAGATCATATTAATACCTCGACAGCCACCCCGACCAGCGGGCCAACCCCGACACTCAAGGGCCAAGCTCCGGGGGTCCAAACACCCCAGGGACTGCGCAGGCCCAGCCCCGCCCCAAGGCACCCCAAAGGCCCCCCAACCCTCCAAAGTCCAGACCAACACCCGACAGCCTACCCCCTTCCCTGATCCCGCCCCCAGAACGGTAGCCAGGGAACCACGGGGGGAAGAATAAGAAAATTAAATAAATAAGACCCCCACACACAC
>JARVGV010000192.1:14089378-14100851 GCA_031762435.1 Hypsolebias longignatus | reverse complement strand
TCGCTGGAGATCTTCACTGTAACTAGATCTGTGCTTTTGACAGAAAATGTGGACAAGTTGGTCTTTTTGGACAAAAATTTAAAACTTGCTTAGTTAGATTGTAAACAGTCTGTTGCTGCTTATTGTTCTGGTTCTGAATGTTATTGTATTTATTAAGATTTTCATTATTGTTAGTATAGTTTATTTATTATAAAGAGTGCTGCTTATTTAAAATATCATCCAAATGGGTCATTTTTATTTATTTTTATACAAACATATTGTTTACTTGCATATTTTTCAAAATAAACATTTTGTAAGGCTTTATTTTGTGTTGGTTTTTTTTTTTGGTACCAAAAATTAACCGAACCAAGCCCTCATTGTAATAGAACTGAACCGAAATGTGATTTTAGCGTACCGTTACACCCTATTCCGATATCATCATCATTATTGATTTTATATGGAGGCTGTAATTATCTCCTCTCTCCAGGCAAATACAATTTGGACAAAAATATGCATGCATGTCCAGAAAGGCAACATGAGTTAAGTTTTATTAATGTTGGATAAGTTTCTAAGTTAGAATTAAATCCTGCTAACACAAAACGTTTTTGATTCCTAGTTTTAAAGTCAGAGTCAGTCAGAGAGTTTCATTGCCCCATCTCCTCTGAGATGGGGCAGACTGAGCATGGCTGACCAACATCAGACTACCTGCTTCGGACTGAACGAGAGGAACACACCGCTGAAGCACAGAACTTGAATGGCCAACGTAAAACTAAATTTACTGCGGTGCCTGGCTAAACAATCCTCATGTGCTTTATGTGGTCCTTTTTCAAATGTTTATTAAGTTTGATGTATTATAAGTTGTGACGGAGCTTCCTCCTCTCGATACAGCGGCTCTGCAGACATTGCATGTCACTGTCTTGTGGTGTTTAGTGTAAAATACTTCCACACAGTGGACGTGTTTCAATGAAAATTTGGTTAGCCTTTAGCCACAGTGCTGCTCAGTCTTCAGTATTTACTCACATTGTAGCTGGCTGCAAACTATGAAATGGATTTCCTGAATGTGAGGCAGGTCTTATTACTCTGGGTTTCATGAGACACGCCTCCGTTCAGGAAATCTATTCCATAGTTTGAAGCCAACTTGAAGAGCAGCTGGCAGGGAATCACATGTGGAGATGTTTAATCAGACACAGACGTGCATTATGGATCGGAAATCTCTGCAGGTTGGATCAGAAAAATCTAATATGTAAATTATGCTGGTATCGGAGGTCGATACCGGATCAGCCCCATCCCTAATCTAATTAAGATGTGATTCGGACATAATTAAGACAATAATTGTGACCAAAGGTGGTATCTCACTGAGCTGGGATTGTTGATGGGGAAAAAAAATCCCTTTAAAATTGCAGGAAAGTTGCTAGAAAATATGTGAATCCAAACAAAATTCAGCATTTGCAACCAAGTGACCATCGACCTGTGTGTCCATGATTTTAGTGGCCAGTTTTAGAAAACAAGACTTTTCAGGTACTCACTGGAGCGGCTGCCACCATGTTTATGATTTGATCTACTGCAGTAAACTTTTAATGATAGGCAGATTTTATTTTATTTTTTTTTACTTCAACTTTTATTTTCTGTCAGTGGAGATCCACGCTGGTGTCAAACTATAGCTTGTTTGCTGCTAAGATGGGTTGGAGAAGAACACAATGACTGTTTTTAAAAAGAAGAGTTGTGACAATTTATTTTAACTTGTTCAAAATAAGTTTGTTTTAGTTGTACGTTGTTGCCTTATTTAGCTTTATTTTTTGTCTTTTTATAAACTTTCACTATTCTTGAGTTGGAGAAACTCACAAGAATTCCAATGTGCTTATACTCATGTATCTGTGCAAATGGTAATAACATTCTATTCTATTCTAAACTCGAGACAAGGCTGAGCACCTCTGCGACTCATGCAAAGAAGTTGAGAACCTTAGAAAATCATGAGACGTTCAGGAAACGCCCTCGTAAATACAGTACAGTTAACCAGCGACTTGCAGCCCTGTCCGATATCACCTTAAGGCTCTTTTCCACACAGTTTTATCCAAACTTATTATTATAATTATTATTTAAGTTCATGTTTCTAAAACATATCCGATTAAAAACAGCACAGTTTCTACAAATGTCTGCATCCATATAAAATGCCCAAAATGTCACAAAACACTGTAGTAACTATGCCACGCCTGTAGGTGGAGCTGTAAGCCAGCCACAAAAATACACCAAACACAGGAAACAAGGTGTGGAGCTGCGCAGGAAGTTTGCACGCTGGGTGCGAAAACGTTGGTTACATATTGTAACCCCAGATTCTATGAATATGAGCGTAGCCCAACACAACAAGAAGAGAAGGCCCTGGGGTCATAGGTTGGATTCTAGATAGCGCTTTGAAATCATCATTTCCTGAAGGTTGTGATTTGTCTGTCTACACAAAAAGGCAGGGGTGACGTTTGAGCATTTGTTTTCACTCTGCAGGCCATTTTCATAAAAGTCCATCTCAGGACTCGTAAAAGTCCATTTTTCCACGTGGATACTAGGATGAAGCAATGAAGAACTTTAAACAAATTTGACAAAAACGGTTGCCTTCTCGTTTTTGAGAGAGTAGCCCTTAAATTGCAACAAATGAATTTACATGGCATTTGACGTGTAACTTTACAGACAATATGTTTTTAAATAACAATGAGAAAATTCAGGTTTTCCCACAGTTCTGTCTCTTCATCTAGTCTGTAACAGCTCAGTGAGATACAAAGTATTAACTATTAAAAAGGTGTAATTAATTACCTGTTGGAGTCAACCAGATTCAAGATGGCTTTGGCATGCAAGGTGGTGAGTAATATGTGTTTCTTCAAGGGATGCTATTTTCATTCTATTTGCATTTTTTCTTTTTATGTTTTATTTTCTTACAAGTTAGACATAAGCTCAAATAATTTAAAATCTATGCCTCAGAAAAGCAGTAAAATTATTCAGTTTTTACATTTTGAGGGGTTATACCTAACAACCTGCAGTAACAGGAGATACATAATTTCAAAATTTTCTCATGAGAAAATAAACTTAGTCAAAATATATTCAGCAGGTGTTTATAATGTACACTTTGGTGATTAAGAAACATACATGAAATATGAAAACCGCCTAAAAGTCATTATCCTTTTACATTTTTCATAAGGACCACAATCCTGCAGTGTTATTCAAACATTAATAATGCACAAAATGTGACTAATGTGATTTTACACAATACTACACTCCATCCTGCAGCCCACGACGTGCTAAACATGGATAAAATTAGACCTAAAAAATAAGCTAAACTAACAGTATGCCTCCCTCGCTGTTTGTTGTCTCACGTCAAAGAATAAGATGCTTGTTGAGAACGAATAGAACTGTACTCATTAAAAACACCATTATGCTTGATTTCATGCGACGTCGCAAAATTCACTAGTGCTCAGAGAATGTGTTGTGAATGAGCTACTACAACACAAAACTTTTAGCTCAATATCTATAAAAGTAACGGAATTGTACCTGTTCTAACATTTATTTGGGTGTAGATGTACATCCATCGTTTACTTTCTACACATTTCATTAAAATCCATCCATCATGAGACACTTTAATAAAAGAGTTGAGTTCAAACAGGTAACAGATACATTTTAAATATAGATCTTGTGTAATTTGTATACACTAACAATATGTGCTGGGGATTAGTCTGAACTACTACCATGTCAACATTTATGCTAATATCTGTCAAACTGACTGAGTTACAGCCATTTTTATGGTACATGTACCTCCAGTGATCACTGCATGTTTTATTAAGTTTATTGAGAAATTTCCCATCATTCATATTAAAAGTTAGTTTAACAAAAGAAACCTAAAGTATAAAGGTATATTCTACCAGTGATGGGCACAGCTAACCAAAAAGTTAGCTTAGCTAATGCTAAATTGCTGAATGGGTAATTTTGTTATTGTTGCAGAAGCTAACCTGAAACTACTAACCTTTAAGATGACTGCCACTCAGTCTGCGTCAAATGTTTTCGTCTCCTTCCAGTTGAAGCTGCATCAATCAATCACGTCTTGTCATGTGTAAACCGTCAGCCAATAGCGTGCCAAACTGACTCTTTGAGACACGCCCACAACAGACAGGAACAAGGTTATGGATTTTGTCAGCGGACCTAAAGTTGGTGAAGCCTAATTTAGAAGAAGCTAATTCCACTAACAGCTTCCAAAGTTAGCAACAATGCTAATCCGCTAAACGAAAAATTAGTTCAGCTGTTAGCTGATTAGCAGAACTGTGCCCACCACTGGATTCTATCAAGTTGATCTAGTACTGATACGATAGTCTGTCACTGAATCACATATCAATGACAGATCAACTATCCTTTGACAAACTCAACATTCAGTCAACCTTTATTTGTACAGGTTAAATCCTATTGAGCCTCGGAGACTCGTTTACAAGAGAGACCTGAATTTTAACAAAGAGTGATGACAACAATGGACAACAACAATAGACAATCATAAAGGATACGTCCAAATTAATTTTTTTTAAAGGATAATTACAAGGAAAAGTAGCAAGAAAATAGCTAGATTGTAAGGCAGCGTAGAAAACTAAAAACAGGAACATGTCTGCATTGGTTCTTGCCAGGAGTTCAACAGATGTTTAAAGTCACTTAGAGAGGTCAAGGTCGAGAGCTTCAGATCGTTTTGCAAGATATTCCAGGAAACAGGAGCAAGGTAAAAGGCCCTTTGGTCCAGTTCAGTCCTCACTGAGGGAACACTGCAGGTAATAATGTCCTGAGAGTGCACGCTGTAGCTGCACTCACGCAGAGACATGTAGAAGGAGATGTATGAAGGCAACAGCCAAGAAGTGATTTAAAGATGAAAATGTACCAGTGGGAAAGTCTTTGTGATGTTAGTGATGTCCAAATAACCAGTGAGTACAGGGTGCACTGGTGGGTACGATAATCACAGCCAGTTATGAATCCTGGTGCACCGTGATAGACAGCATCCAACATCTGCAGGGTGCTTGTAGCAGTGTTCATGTAAATAATGTCACCGTAATCAAACTTTTTATAAAATGTCAAATCTGCAGCCAGAGCTTGTCACACCATTAGTTTAGTAATCAAACAGTAAAAGTGTTCTGGTCTCATCCGGATTGGTACATATTTAAATCCAGGTATCGGGTCGTGTTTGAACCTAAAAAAAAGTGGTGAAAGATCGGAGCGTCTCTGGTAAGAACAGCACCTTCTCCATCAGAACGTGATGTGTTCTCCTGTGAGAATGATTCATGAACACACACAGAAACAGTCGCAGTTCCCTGCATGTATCCAGGCGGCCTTTGAATCAACACACAGCTGCCTCCTTTGTGAGTCTGTGTGAGGTGCAGTTTCTGCCTGCGTGCAGTCAAAGTGTGCATTCGCTCCTGAAACACTACGTGTGTTTGTGTGTGAAGTATGGTGATTAGTGTACGTGTGTGTGGGAGTGAGCAGCCTCCACAACCCCCCCGGTGCGTTTTTGTTCACGGTCTCCCGTCAGTTCATCGGGCCTCTCTGGGCGCTCGTCTTCTTCAGCTGTTGCTGCTGAAGTCCTCGTTACCTGCAGCTTTGAATACGAACTCTCGTTTTGTTGTTGTTAGCCCTGCTTCTCAAAATGAAGACAAACATGCTTTTTGGTTATTACATTAATTGTTATTCACGCATGGAAAAACATCCCAGCAGCTTTGGGAGTTTCTGCTTCTCGGCAGCCGCACTCCTTTTTACTATGAAAATGAGATTTTTGCCCTTTTCCTTCTGACACACTTGTTTTTTTTCCATAACTCTGCCTGTTCAAGGACGTCTCTGTTCCTTTGCTGTTTCTCCATCTAATGATTTGCGTATCATTTTCCTGCTACTGATCATCCTCCATCTGCCTCTCCCCCTGTCTAATGACCGTTTCTGTTTGATCTCACTGTATTTTTTGCTTCTCCTCCTTTTTTCTCTGTTATTATTCCTCCCACCCCCTGCCCACTCACCCCGTCTCCTTTTGCTTTACTTTCTTCTTTTTATGCATATTGCCTTCCCTACTTTTCAGTCTCCCTCTCTTTATTTTTATTGATCCTTCAAACTGGAGTTGTGTTACTGCGACTGTGTGCATTTGATCCTGTAATGCATCCGAATCAAAAATGAGGTCAGATTTTTTTTTTTTTTAATCTCCCTCGTTCCTGTGTTTTGTGTTCATTATGCTCACAGAGGAGTTGTGCAACAAATCGTGGCTAACTGTGTTTGTCTCTTCTCTCCCTCTCTGCGGTCCTTCCTGAAAGTTTCTGATGGTAGGTGGTTTGTTTGTTTTTATTATTATTAGTCACTCTCTGCCAATTATTCCCACACGATTATATTTAGTAACGTAAAGCAAATGAACTCCCCAGCTCCAAATTAATTACAGAAACACAAATTGTAAATGTTCTCATGGTCTCCCATCTGGGTCACACAAGAACCCACAAAGCATGCTTGGTATTTTCACAGACTCAGTTCATCAGTTTGGATGCAATGTAACTTTACAAAAATGCTTAAACAAATAAAATTAAAATAAAAAATGGAATTTGTCAAATCAGTCTTATTTAAATGCCTCGAGCAGCTTTTAATAGTCCACCGGTCAGTTTTGATCACCATCTGTCAACATGCCTCCAGGACACACATCTTTTTTCCAGCTACTCCACAGGCGCTCAGTCAGACTGGACATTTTAAGGCTCTGAGACTTTTCTTAAATTTATTTGTCGAAGTGCACTTGATCTTAAAGCTTTCGCTCAAGAACACCAGAGAGGTTCAACGGAACCGCTGTTGCTGTTTATGCACCACATTGGGAGATATTTTCTGCTCCAGATATAGAATCATAGCTTGGAAAAAGCCAGGGAAGCATTGCTGAGGGGGGTGGGGGTCCTGTCTAACATCATATTCAAAAGGCAAGACATGATGTGGAAAAAAGGCAGACCCTAAGCCCATTACATAAATATTCTTCCCCCCCCCCACACACACACACACGCAGATCATTATGAAAGTGATGTTCTGCCAAGTTATCCATACATATAAGTGGTGACATCAATCAGAGTGTGAGTTAAAGACAACACTCATAAGATACTGATTGTGACGGTTTGTAGAGACTGGACCCAGGACAGCAGAAAGACACGAGGAGCTTGAAGAATAAAGATCTAAGATTTATTAAACAGGAGCAAAAGGCTGACGTGGCAGCAAAACTACAGAACTCGGGGAAATGGAGGAGACATAGAGGAGAACCGAAACAGGGGCATTAAGCTCAACGGAGGGATTGATAAAAGCTGAGCGCTAAAACAGACAGGGGCTGAAGAGTGGAGTGGAAACACCTGACATAACCGGGGACAGGTGAGAGTGGGCGGGGCAGGAGCTGAAGGAGCAGAAAGTGTCCAACAATAACCCAGAGGAACAACGCAGAAACATGCAACCAAACATGAGCTCCGAAGAGAGAAATAAACAGAAATACAAATCCTGACTGTACCAAGTATTTGTCGGGACATGCTTTAAAACACGAGGCTACAACAACGGATACGCGCAACAACACAAGCCTACATCTTTTAAAAAGTCAGTTTTATTTGGGTTACTTTAAAATATTAGGTTTACATTCCACACAAATATATTTTTATGCTTTCTTTCATAACCAAGCTATTAAACAGTCACCGCAGCACAGATCATTTTATGTGACTGACGCTGTCAGCTGAGCTGCGCCTGCTGCTGCTCACACTGATACCTCCACCGTTGACTTATATGAAAGATTTCTGACTGCTCAATAAGAGCATTTCCCAGGGAACCTCCAGGCTAGTGCTATTTGACATGTTGAGGAAGCTTTAGCAGTCAGTGTTTAATCAGCCACTTAATATTTGCTTCAGCTTTTAATGCCGCCCTTTATGAGCATCGCACAAAAATAAGGACACTTGTGTTTGGTTGATTGTTTCTTCGCTGTAACTATGGTCCTCGACAATAAATCTTACGCTGCCGGAAAGCCGTAATCAGTTGGAAGAAGGTGGACAGCCCACTCAGGGATGGGAGTGAGGTGCTGCCTCAAGTGGAGGAGGAACAAAACCCGGAGTAAATATCGGTGGTTTGTTCACGAGTGAAAGACGCACGGGGCGTGACATTGATGGATGGATTGTGCGACGTCCTCAGTGTTGCAGACTCTGTGCCCGTTGCGGTGAAGAGAGAGCTGCGCTGCAAGGCAAAGCTGTTTACCAATTGATCTACACTCCCACCCTCACCTATGGTCACAAACTCTTGGGTGATGAACAAACGAACGAGACTGCGGTTACAGGCAGTTTAAATGAGTTTTCTCCGCAGGCTCGCTGGACTCTCCCTTAAAAGGTGAGAAGTTGTTCAGTTACACAGGAGGGACTCGGGGTAGAGCCGCTGCTCCTCCTCCTCCTCAAGAGGAACCAGTTTAAGTTCAGGCAATTGGTGAGGATGCTCCCTGGACGACTCCTAAGGAAGGCGTTCCGAGCATGTCCAAATGGGAGAAGACCTTGGAGAGGATCCAAATCACGCTGTAGAGACTACGTCTCTCGGCTGGCCAACACCTTGGATCCCTCCTGGAAGAACAGGAAGAGGTGGAAGGCTATGGAAAAAGATGTCCGGCTCTCCCTCTCAAGCCCCTGCAACCAGACCCTGGAACAGGCGATACATGATAGATGGACTGTTGAACAGCCTGTTTATTGTCCCATAAACAGTGCCACATTTGTTTGGAAGATGTATTTGTGGGTTGAGCAGCAGAGTTGAGAATGTGGTTTGTTCTCAAGAACTTGACAAACCTTCTCTGTCAAACAACTTTATCTGCTGTTGACTTGTTTTGAGCTTCTGGTACCGCTGAATGCTGGTTGACAATGGGATGCCATCCCACAGCAGAGTGTGATCAAGCTAGTGAGCAGCATGAGGAGGTGCTGAGCTCTTGTGGCTGTGTATGGTTCTTCCATGTGCTACCGAGGTTCCTGTTAGTTAAATTGCCAAAATGCATTATTTCTTTAGCCATCAATCATGCATGTCAATAAACACCAAGCATGAGTCAACAGCCTAATAAACTGCTTGGAACAAGTTTTTCATGGGCCCACCTCACATCACCTCTGCTGCTCAACCCACAAATGTAGCAACAGTTAAGTGGAGATAGGCAAGAGAAGTATCGTTTCAACTACGAAATGTTCAACCAAACACAAATTTTCTGACTTTATGAGCCAAAGTTTGTTTCAAGAATCTCTTATTTGTGTTCTTCTATGTGATAAATAACAATCATGTAAAAGGTTTTCTTCTTTCCTCAGGCTGCAGAGACCAGGGAGTTCCTCAAGATGTCTGAGATGCTGTTCTTTCATCCGTGGATGAATCTCACAAACAGTGTGACCCGTGCACCCCTGAAGCCGAACAGCAACCATGACAATAATCCACAGCCCACAACAACAACACACAATAAGAACTGACTGTCTTTCAGAAAAATAAAACATGCTGGCTGCTGATTGGTGGACACCAGACTGTATTTACATTTATATTTTAATGAAATGAAAAAGAACATAAAAAAGAAGCTGGTGCTTCTGATTTGCTGATTATTAGAATTTTGTGTTTTGTTATTGTTTATTTGCCAAACTTATAAAACTGTAAAAAAAAACACAACTTCCTTTAAACATAAAAATATGGATTTGCAATTTATTTCCATACATTCCTGAGTAGACCGCTGTAATCTTTTAGCCTGCAAATTGTCAATTTTTTTTTTACTTTAACCTCCTAAGACCCGAACTCTTACATAAGTGGATGCCAGGCCCTAGGAGGTTAAGAAATGTGCTCTAGCTGATGCTCTTTTTTTATTGTGGTAAAATGTGGGCTTTCAGTTAAATTGTGATAAAGATTTTAGTTGGAGACGCACTGTTCCTGATCTGGAAGCTTTCAGTCGGTGTCAGATGTGTTTCAAAATACTGTATTAGCCTCCTTCCCTTCAGATTTGTAATACTGTGACTGTATATTCTCTGAAGAGTTTTAATGTTTCCTCACGTGTTTTTTTAATTTTTTTATACACATGTACAGACAGGGCTCTTCTATCAGCTTTCTCCATGTTTTCATAAAAAGTGACAACAATGTTTAAACATTGCACAAAAGGTTTACAAAAGTCATGCGAACTTACCCTAAAAATGAAAGTCAGTGTAAGATGAGTACGTTGAGAATCAATTGAAGAATGATGCTTTCGTTCTGTGCAGCAAGAAAACTAAACATGGTTAAAATTATGTAATATTTTGAAAACGATTAAATGGCCTATAGCTTTTTCATGCTTCAAAGGTAACAATTTTTAAAAAAATGACATTTTGCATTTGATTGGAATTTTCATGCATTTCAAATGGATAAACACCGTAGTGATTTCATACCTTAATCAAGGTCTACATTTATTTAACAAGCCTCAAAATATCAGGCAGATCACAATCCCAGCTGTCTTATTACGGCAAAGAAAAAGTCAGACATTCAGGTTTGCAGCTAAAAGGCCACACCTCCTTAATGCAGCTGAATAATTGTCTGTTTTACGTTTTATAAAAAGTCACATGTGAATCACCACATTGTTTATGAATCCATGTGAGCGTGCTCGTATGTTAACGCTGAGAATGGAGACAGACATGGTCTCAGTCCAGGTACGTAAGAGACTATTAAGCCAAAATAAGAAACACACAATTTTCAATCATTTGCATGACATATCTATTAAAACTGTGGGTCCAGGCACAGGCTCCATGGTACCTGATCGGTTGGTTCTGCACTGCATTATGGGTTTATTTACATGATATTTTCTTGCAGCTCTGTAGTTACCCTACTAATAAATAAACAAACTAAACAAATAAACATCACCTTTCTGTCAGAATGTTAATTTAATGTTAAGCAGTGCATTAAAACCAAATCATACAAGTCTGTTGCCAAAAAGAAGGGGATTTTCAGAATAAAGTGTACACAAATTTTGAAAGGGCTTGAACATGACATCAAAATAAACAAAAAATTGGTCATAGACAAATTTGGGACCAACTAAAATCAATCAGAAAATGTTGTGTTTTAGATGATTTGCTGAACCAATTAAGGTTCAATGTTAAAATTTCTTGACTGTCATTTGCATCACATGTACACGAGGTGGAACAAAATTATTTACTCTAGGTCCCAGTTATACCCAAAAATAGCAAAAAATGTAAAGTATAAAAAAAGTATACAAGTATCTAAGATATACGCTAAACAATAATGTTATATAATACGGTGTATTAACAGCAACCTGAACATGAGTCTGTTGTGAGCAGATGGGTATGAATACAGCAGCTTAAAGGCAAGAGATCAGCAGCATGAATAATCAGCAGCACAAAGTGACAAATCTCAATTTAAAGAAATAATTTAATTTTGACCAGAACAACAAGCTAACTGCTAGCTAGCTTGACAATGGGCTAACTAGCTAATTAGCTTGAAGCTGTTCTAAGGCACATTGCTGCTGTCC
>JARVGV010000192.1:14055500-14066314 GCA_031762435.1 Hypsolebias longignatus | reverse complement strand
TTTGATGTTGTTTGTGAAGCACCTTGATAACAGTTTTTCTGTTTTAACTGTGCTATAGAAATAAAATTGACTTGACTTGAAAAAAATCCCAGTAACACCAACATTTTTGTTGACTAATTCCCCCCACCCCCCACCCCAAAGTTATAAAGAAATGCAAACAAATTAACTACATGTTTTTGTACAGCATCTCACCTCCTCTGTCCTCTGCCATCTGGATCAGCTTGGGGTTGATGGCCTGATTGGCCTCGCGGAGCACAGAGATCAGGTCACCCGCTTGTTTCATGTTGCCGGGGGTGAAGAAGGTGTAGGCTGTGCCCGTTTTTTGACTTCGGGCTGTGCGTCCAATGCGATGAATATAATCCTCGGAGGAGTTAGGGTAGTCATAATTGATGACAAATTTCACATCCTCCACATCTGTGAAAGTGTTGCAGTGTGGCAAAACAAAACATGGAGGCCACACAGATTTTTGCACACCACAACAACCAGATCAAAGAGAAATGTTAGCAACTGTGAACCCTGGGGGAAGGAAAGTGATTATTAGGCTGTGGATGAAAATGTTTTAAGAGTGTGCACATCTACTCCATGGGAATACTACTGTGGGAAGAGAGAAACGATGCACACTCCAATTGCTTACCATAATCTAAAAAAAATCCAAAGATATTGTTCTCCCGTTTGTTATCAAGGGAGAAAAAAAGATGGATTTAAGTCTTACCATAAAAGGAGTATGCATTCACTAGTCCTTTCCCAACGCAGCGAAATCCCCCACAAATTGTCAAGTGACATCCAGGAGCTTCTACGCAGTTGGGCCACAATATGCACTGGGGCCTCCTCATGCCAATATAGGACCAATGACCAGTACATTTTTCCAGGTCCAGGGTTTTCCCAGTACACTCTCAAAAGAAGCGTAATATTAAAGGCCACACTGCATGTCTTGCCAAGACAAAATAGACCAAGAGCTAATTTTGGGATAATAATGGGACCCATTCGAACGAAAATGAAAAAGGTCCAAAGATTGAGCCTAGAGGAACTCCCAAACAAGCATCATTGCTCAACACACTCCCTCCCCCCACTAAGCGCCTACATCAGTTTCATCAAGGCAAGATCTTCCAAGAAGCCAGTGTTCACTTGAGAAAATGTCTCTCGTTGGCAGGTCTCGACATGACTATAAAACACAGGCGAGGGAGGAACTTTGGTTTGAACTTTCTCATTCTCCTCTCACTAGACGTTCCCACTACCCCTTGAACACATGTGCCAGGTCTAATCAATTTTCAGAAACAAAATGTTATAAAACTGCTCTCTCCAATTCCAAAAATCCAGCACTTAGACAAAATAAATAAATAAAATATCAGCTGCAAGCTTTGACATCCATGCTATGTGAAACAAGTTCTGAAAGATAACATTTGTTCCAAATCTCAAACAGGTGACTTGCATTACTGTAACATCTAAAACAACAGCATGCAAAGCTAGTCACATAATCAGGCATCTCTTTGGGTTAGAGTTGGAAAACAGCTGGATGGGCATTTATCAGGTGAAATCCATGGACGGAGAACAGGTGTATGTGTATTTCAACAACATAGAGAAAGGCTTAGCCACACAAGCCTTTTGAAGATCACTGGCACACAAGAGCTTTCACCTCTCTAGGCCCACTGGGTGGCAAGCCAGTTGAGCCTTTCCAATATGTCCTCCTTCTCCCTCTCGAGGCCTGGGACTGTCATGCCTAGCGCCTGCCACAAAGACTCCACCTTAAGGTGAGGAAAAACTCAGAAAATGCATAGAAGAGTTAAAGAAAGCAAAACACTTTCTTTAAAATAATAACACTGATAATTAAGAGGCATTACTGAATGACATACTGACCTAGGCCACGGGAGGCCACATCTGTAGCAATGAGAATCGGAGCTTTGCCATATCTGAACTCTGTAAAGAAATGCACAGTTCTAACTGACACGCAGACCATCCTGATCTAAATACATCTTTAAATCACCACAACTGAATTACCGTTAAGGACCCAGTCCCTCTCTTGCTGGCTCTTGTCTCCATGGATTCCCATTGCAGGCCACCTATCGTGGACAGAAATATCAGAAACTTGTTCATGTTGGGCTGACGGTGCGAAGTGATTAATTTAGGCAACATAAAAACTGGTTGTCATTACTCAAGATGTGGAAATATGTGTAACTTTTCCAGTTCAAACTTTAATAAAATAAAGAGGGAATCCTTACCCATCTCTTCTCATCCTCCTTGTAATCTCATCACAACGTCTTTTGGTCTCCACAAAAATAATGGTCTTGTTTTCCTTTTCACTCATTATCTCCTCCAGTAAACGAACCAGTCTTAAAAAAATAAACAAATAAATAAAAAGTTAAAAAAAAGGTCGGTAGTCAGACAATATGCCTTCTCTTATTTCCTACAGGCCAAAAGTACAGTTGCATGTTGTCATAGATTTTGATCTAAAAACACAAGCTCTTGATCTACGTACTCATAAATTATTAACATTTATGGCTAAAACTGTTGTGAAGTCATTAACTCACTTGTCCTCCTTCTCTAGGTCATTGCAAACGTCAACTATCTGTAGGATGTTGTGATTGGCGCTTAGCTGCAGGGCACCAATATTGATCTGGACGTAGTCCTTCAGGAAGTCCTCAGCCAGCTGTCGAACTTCCTTAGGCCAAGTTGCGCTCCACATCAGAGTCTGACGGTCTGGCTGGTAAAGACAGAAATGAGACTGTCAATTTTATTTACAAGTCACAAAACGTTTAGTTGTAGTTTGGCTGGTTTGCTTGAATGAGTATGAACCCATCCCTTTTTAGCACATTTATGTACTTTTCAAATACATTTTTTTTATTCGAGCAAATTAATTTATCAAGAACCACTGGACAGTATTTACACACTATCAAATCTCAGTGAAGTGAAAGTCACAAAACGTACCCGTATCTGTTCCACTATCTTGCGGATCTGAGGTTCAAAGCCCATGTCCAGCATGCGGTCAGCTTCGTCCAGCACCAGATAGGTGCAACGACGCAAATTTGTTTTACCACACTCTAGAAAATCAATTAGACGACCTGGTGTAGCAATGCAAATCTCAACCCCTAATCAGAAGCACAAAAACAAAACATGACTAATGAAAACTTGAAAATGTATTTACGTAAGAGTAACAAACTAGGCATACCCCTCTCAAGGTCCCTAAGCTGTGGTCCTTTGGGTGCGCCTCCATAGATGCAAGTGCTCTTGAGACGAGAGGCCTGGCCATATTCAGCAGCCACTTGTTGAACCTGCTGGGCCAGCTCACGTGTTGGTGCCAGCACCAAACACTAAAAAAAAGGAGTAAAATTTATGTTTAATCAACATATAAAGTTTAACTTAAATGTGTTGGGTTATAAAAAAAAAAAAAATCCTTGCTTGAAATTAAAATTAAAGCAATGTTTATTGGAACATAGTTTCCATATTTCTTCCTGTAGCAAAACAAGGTTACCTCTACGTGAGCACGTTTAAGATCACTTACAATGGGTCCGTCTCCATGATCCAAGAAAGGCTGATGTTGGATATGAACGACTGCAGGCAGAAGGTACTAAAACAAGAAAATGAGAGTTTGACTTGTGACTCCACAAATAATAAAACAACTTCCAGAAATTATCTAGTTAAACTTTTAACACAAGCATTTACATTTCTTACAACAGCTAGGAATGTTGATACTTTTCTGGACAGAATATTTTGTGCTAATTTGCACGTTCTATTTCATCCCTGACCGCCAGAGGGCGATACTGAAAGCACTAAATGTTCCCTTCACGCATGCGCTGTTCGAGTAATTATATCAACGACGTCACACAGGTGTGACCGGATAAGCAATCAAAGGCCATATGGCCTTGCGAGCGGTTCAATCCAAGGCTTCTTCAGACCTTTGGATCTTTTCTCTACCGTTGCTGGAGGCCCAATAGCTTGTTAGCTGGAGCAGCATGCTCCCCTTCATGTACCGCGACGGTTTAACCTTTGTGAAGGTATTTCATTGGGTGCGACCGTAGCCTTGACTACTGTGTTCAACTCTGGTGAGTAGTCTCTGCTTATTTTGCTGGCATTTGTGCGGCGGCTTCGCCCCGCGAGGAGACTACTGTGTGGATTTATACGCAAGTAGTCTTACTGTACCTTGAAGCTTCCAAGTGTGTGAGTTTCAACTGTAGCTTTTCTGCCGTTGGCTGCGGCTCTGTCCGCTTCCTGAGATGATTCAGGTAGGATTCAACATCTACCGTAAGTAGTCTGATTTGTTTGGTTTACACAGCCAGCTGTGTTCTGGCCTCTTTTAGTTTGGCCTTGTTTTTTTTATTGGTGAAGGTTGGCTTTGTGTGCCCTCTCCCAAACGTTTTCTTCGACAACCTTGAACGGTTGGGTTGAGCTGCTGGTGCTAGCCTCTCAGTTTGGACTTGGACTTGGACCCTCTCCCAAGCAGTTTTGATTGCGCTAGCAGTGGTAGCCTCTCTCGGTTTGGCTTGTTTTAGGTCACTGAGGCTTGTGCCTCTCATATCTATTTTTTACCAGCATCGTGTCAGTCTGGGTGAACTAGGCTTACTGGTTCTGACCTTTCTTTTGATTGGTGATGGCGTATGTTCGCGCCTTCCTATCCCAATCATCCTCTGGGCCCCCTCAGTGAGGTACATGCTCAGGATTCTTCATGGCATTGTTGGTATTAGTCATTCAGTGCTTTCAGCACCGCCCTCTGGAGGTCAGGAGGAATGAAATAGAACAAAAGTTACGTATGTAACTGCGGTTCTATGAATCCCGGATGACCGCCAGAGCTTCTCTGTCACTCAGAATCCTTGCTTTACGCAAGAAGATTCTGTAGGAGAGAATTACGGATAACGATAGGCTATATAGCCCGATTGCTTATCCGGTCACACCTGTGTGACGTCGTTGATATAATTACTCGAACAGCGCATGCAAAGGGAACATTCAGTGCTTTCAGCACCGCCCTCTGGTGGTCATCCGGGATTCATAGAACCGTAGTTACATTCATAACTTTTGTTTGTTGTAATAACACCAGACTCACACACATCTTCTCACCCTGACCTGTATTTTCATGGCCACCTCCCTGCCGTCCTTCATCCTCGCCAGGTGAACTTGGCCAATGGACGCCGCTGCAAAAGGACGCTCCTCGAATGACTCCAGCTTGTCTCTCCAGTTCGGACCCAAGTCGCTATTCAAAGCCTTCTGCAGGTGGACAAAAATAAAACATGACAGATGGAGTTCTGTGTCCAGGAAGATGTGATCTGAAGCGGAGATCAGATCACCTTTCATCGATACAAAAACTACGGATGTTTTCTAGCTGTAATAAACATTTGAGGCTGTTTCTCAAAGTGCATAAACCATCTCAGATAATGGCCTCTTTGTTTCTTCTTCAGGGCTTCTCACCATCAAATACTGCTGTGAGATTGTTCCACCTGCTGCAGTTAGCTGCACCATTTTGTATTTTGTTTACATTTGGGCTTTATGATATTGGTAAAGACAAATAAAGTTGGTATTCTCATTACAGCACAATTACCATATTTATACTAAAATATAAACAGGGAGGTTCTGATCCAGATGCCAAGAAAATGATTTCAAACAGAGAATCTTCTGACGAGTATATATCAGGGCTGAACAGGATTAGAAAAACGAGTGATTGAGATATTAGTGTTTAATATCAGTTTCAATAAACCCACATGGGTCATTACAAAGTTCACTACAATCTATGGGGTCTATTTGATTCGACATATTTGTATTTTTGCATTCAGTTTATTTCTACAATTTTTGGGAGATTATTTACTAAATATAAATATTGAGCACACCAATAGAGAAATGCTGATAAATATGGGATTTTTTAGTATAATTTATATACTGTATTTGCATTTTGCTGCAACACAAATTCACTTCAGTGTAACAGATGGTACTGGTGTTAATATTCACTGCAAATATGTTATTTTTAACAGTTAAGCCCAACAACTAATGATCTGAAAGATGCAGCGTTTGTGTTTAAAACAGAGAAAATTACTTAAAAATGGGTTTACGTTGTATAAATTATTATTAGTGTTTCAATGAAAAAGTAAAACGTTTGAAACAAGCAATATATGAAGAGATGAAATTGTTTTGTAATGACACTGAATGCATCACTTTCACAGACTTTGTGATATCATCGAGTCCAAACTGTTTCAGTTGTGTCAGGAAATCTCAAGCTGGCCGTAAATGATCCGATAAAGCTGCACAGCTTTGATTAAAAAGTACCCTGATGTGTTAATTTAAGTTTTAATGTCGTTATGTTATTTGCTGGTAAATAAATGCAGCTTTCACGGCCAATATAAAACCAGACCCTGAACATTATGGTCAGCCACCCTGTGAATGAAACCTCGCCCAGTCGTCGAGCTCAGACTGGGACATCCTTCATCGTTATGTTGGGTTTACGTCACAGAGGAGACTCTTACTGTCATTTGTTTGATCGGCATGAAGTCCGCACTCTGCCTCACGCGTTCAAAGATCTTGGCAAGCTGAGGATTGATAAACGCATCATCTGAAACATACACAAACACAAAAACCTGTCAAAATAAGGCAAAGACCAAGCATTTCCAACAAACCTGACTTACAAGTGTTACCAGACGTATCAAATACAATCTTTACTGACATTCACTAATAAAAGCTTAAAATAATGCAAATACAACCTCCCAACTTGGGACTTTACTACTAGTGTTTTTTGCTGGCATTGCAGACGATATAAACAACTAGAGAAACAGCATTTCCTGCAAAAATGCAGTGTGAATGCCTACTGCTGAAAAACAGCTGAAAAGTAGCTGAAATGAAGAACAAGTGCAAATTAGCAGAAGAAAGCAGAAAGAATCCAAAACAAGATTAAAAACAAAAACAACTGGACTTCATTTGTAACTGAAGACAATTCGCTTTTCTCGGCTTTCGCTAGAGATTTTTCATTTCAAAGAACAGTGTGTGTGGGGTTCAAGTAATAAAGCTGAGCTAAGCTAGATACATATGCAGATTGCCCTATCAATCTTTTAATCTTGTTTTGGATTTACCATGTCCTGGATTACTGAGAATCTTTACAAGCGTAAAGCAGAAAGAACATATATTTGCTGAATTTGGTTTAAATGAGCAGAAATGAGAACAAAAATAGTAAAATTAGCTAAAAAAGAAGCCGAAATCAACAAAAAATAGAAAATATGCTGAAAAGGCTAAAAGCTTAAACTACCAGAAGGATGCGGAAAGAGCTGAAATGAGCTAAAAAATGTGGAAGTAGCTGAAAAGTTAAAATTAGCATAAAACAGTTAAATAGTTGAAATAGAAAAATAAATAAATAAATAAAGTCTCAGGGAAAAAAACTGAAAGAAGCATAAAGAAGTAAATTAGGTTGAAAGTAGCAGAATTTACCATGAAAAGCTTGAATTTATCTAAAAACAGCTGAAACTAGCTAAAAATGCTCAAAAAAGTAGCTGGAAAGGCAAAGTCTTCTTAAATTATCAGAAGAAAGGAGAAAGAACATGTTTGCCCAATTAGGTTGAAAGAAGCAGAAATGAGCACAAAAAAGTGGAAATTATCAGAAAAAAGCTGAAATTAGCAAAGAACAGCTGAAAAGTAGCTAAAAAAAAAAAAAAGCAGAAAGAAGCTTAAATTATCAAAAGGACATTGAGAGAGCACATTTTTGCTGAATGACGATGAAAAAAGTTGAAATGAGTGCAAAAAATGTGGAATTAGATGAAAAACTTGAATTAGCAAAAAAACAAACCCCCCCCCCACCCCCCCCAGCTAAATAGTAGCTAAAATAGCAGTAAATGCTGTAAGTTTCAGAAATAAGCTGGAAGGAGCGTAACAAGCTGAAAATAGCAAAAATAAGTTAGAAGAAGCACAAAAATGTAGTTGGCAGAAAGATCCTGATATGATCACAAATCAGATGAAAAATAACAGCTGAAATTAGCTGAAAGTAGCTGAAAAAAAGTTTAAATTTGCACAAGGAAGCTGAAAGAAGCTGAACCAGAACAAAATGTGAAAGGAGCAGTAAAAGGTGGTCAACATATCTAAAGACTTGAAGGATGGAAAATGAGCTCAATTCATTTTCTGTAAGAAAAAAAGTGGCAGAATAGGCTAAATATTTCAAAAAGCTAAAGTTGCACCAATACAAAAAGTCATAGCAGGATTGTCTTGAAAGAGCTGAATGTTTTGATTTATGGTTTGTTGAAATAGCTTGAAAACTGCGGGACGAATCTCGCCAAAACATGTACAGAAGAAAACCTAATCACAACAGTGAGAATGCTTCATAAGCTCACACAATAAAACTTTATTAACAACTGTCAGGGTTAACACCAAAGTTATATTTGTGGTAAAGACCGCAGCATTGAGATGATTTTCTGACCGTGCTCCTGTCCTGACAGTTAAATGTCAGCAGGGGGCAGAGCTCCTGCAGAGATTCTTATTCTCCTTATCAGACCGGTCTATTTACAGGGTGTGAGAAAAAGCAGTGGAGTTGCTTATGTCAGGCTCTAGAAAGCTGCAGGAGCACCTTCGCTTGTGAAAAACCCACTTGTCACCACTTTAAAAATAGCCGTCCCAGTTCTGACAGTGCACACGTCCATCAGGTCTTTCCTGGTGCTGAAGCCCGACTGGAAACGTGAGGCACTCGGTGTCCTTCTCTTTCTCATTACTGTGTTTGCTTTTTCCACTGATTGCACGGCTTTACACCGACAGGGTGGCAAACATGAACGCCAGAGGAAAACGCTTGGCGGGCGAGGTCAAAGGTTAGCGGTGGAAAACAAAACGTGATGATGTGTTTACTGCTGCCACCTGAGATGGGTTCATGACCTCACTGCAGAGATGTTTACCCACCGCTGAGCGGCAAAGGTGAGCAATAAAGTTTTTTGTCCATGTCTGTCTGTTAGCAAAATATTCTACGAACCACTGGAGGGATTGTGACACAAATCTAGATGGCTGCCATAACAGAGTGAACATAAAAGATCAAAAAATGTCTGTCAGTTTTACAAAGATGGAGTTAAACTTTGAGGTGGTAGTAGCTGAGAGTGACTCACCAAACTTATTAATGATATTTAAAATTTTAAAAAGTATAGATTTTAAATGAACACAAACAAAAGTGGCCAACAAGCAGGTTAATATTGATGCAACAGCTGTAACAGCACCTGGACTGTATTAAAGATTTTGTTTGTAATTGTTCAAAGCTGATTGTAAAATAAACCATCTTCAATCAGTAACGTGTCCAAAGTGAAACAAAGCTGTCTTGGCTTCACTTACTTGCAGCCTGTCTGTGTTTAACACATCATCAGTGCAGTTGAAGGACAGCATGCTCACAAACAGATAACAACCCTTTCACTCAGTTTAACCATTCAAACCAATAAAAACCTGCAACTTGAATGAGTGCGTTTGTCTCACCCTGAATGCTGAGCATCTGTCCCAGCTTCAGCGCGGCTCCTCGGACTTTGCACAGAGTTCGGACGATGCGCTCGGCGTTGGCCTCAGACAGAAACGGGCTTGAGTCCAGAACCGCTTTCTTATTTTCACCTAAAGAAACCCCCCACCCAACAAAAATCAATGTTGGTATTTAGGTTCAATAGAAAAAGGCTTCCATCAGCAGAAAGTGTTCCTCATCTTGTGCTGATTAACTAAAAAAGCCTCGGTGATTGAATTCAGGCTGGGATTAAGAAGATAAAACTTCAGAAGCAGTTATCTATCTCATAAAATTGAAGGTTGTAATTTTATTTACTTGTGCTCGTTCCATTCATTCAACCTTTATTTATACAGGTTAGTCTCACTGAGTCACAAGGACTCATTTACAAGAGAGAGACCTGTTGTAGACAGACAACATATAAAGTATAGACAACAACAGTTCAAGAAAAAAGTAAGTAATAAATTATTAATACAGTCACATCAAGATGCCATATCCATATAAAACAGTGTAAAATACTAAAAATACCAACAAAAAAAAGAACACATTCCAATAATTTGTAGAGTATTATGTGTAGACTTCCAGTAGCACAGAGAAAAGGATGTGGTTTTCCTCCTTTTTAAAATTTTGATAGTGAACTAACCAGGTCAGGGTTCTGCAACCTGCGGCTCTGGAGCCACATGCGGCTCTTTCAAGCTTCGACAAACTAACATAAAACTGAATTTTATTGGTTGTTATACAAACAACAAAAAGGGACTAGTTTAGCAGTTTTCCTGTCATTTCTTTTGCAAATATGTGAATACTGGAACAAGCACAAGGAGTAAAGCATACTCACTGTAACTTTATGCTTCATTTCTATACTTAAGTAATTTTTCCACAATTAAAAAAATTGCATAGGTCTGCACTGTCCATAGATTTTATTAATAATAAAAAATATATCAATAAATATTAATAAATGTTAAAAATCATTAGATATTTATAGCTGTATAAGATCATAAAAGTCTCCTCCAGCAAACCTAAAGTGGCCCACAGGCCACCACTTGATAACCACAGTTGTAGCATGTTGTTGCGGCTCTGAACACTTTTAATTTAGTGAACGAAGGCGTAAAAATGGCTCTTTTGATTGTGAAGGCTGCAGACCCCTGAGAGACATCAGTATCTGTGTTTGGAGGTTAGCACTTTTCCAAGCTCGCCGCAGGACTCTGTGATCCGCCACAACTTGCCTCGGCCACAAACACATAACCTGAAGCCTGACAAGCTGGTGTTTCCATTATCCTGCCAGAGCCCTGCTGCTTCGCAAAGTAAAAAATAAGTTACCCTGCAAGTCTAAAAAAGCTAAGTCTGGTCCTCTGGACATTCAAAAAAATCAAAACAAAACAAAGCAAAAAAATTGTAGAAACGT
>JARVGV010000192.1:13805325-13820802 GCA_031762435.1 Hypsolebias longignatus | reverse complement strand
ATAAAAAAGGCAACGTACGGCGCGATGACGTCACTAGGGGGGCGGTTCGTAAGTCCGGAGCGCCGTAAGTAGAGACCGCCGTAAGTCGAGGACTACCTGTATTTGCTGTTGCTCTAATCGTTCTTCAAAATACTAAAATTTCACAGTGGCACAATGTTGGTTAATCCTCTCCTCTATGTTCACCAGCTGCTCTGATGTCTAATAACAGCCATTAGAGGAAGAGGGCTTAAAAACAAACAGGCTTTTTCAAGAGCTCTCATTGGAGTTTAAATGCTTGGTAATTTGGTTTAAAGCAAACATCAGTATTGTCCAGTGATTGTGAGGCGCAGAGAGGATTAAACTGTCTATACTTGATGCTGAGTATTGTATGTGACAGGAAATATCTGATGTCTCTGAATGTTTTGTTGCTTTTTTCTCAGATCCAAATTGACTGAAACAGCTACCGTCACACAGTGTGGCCTTTTGGACTTAAAGTGCCTGTGACATCAATTTTGTTTTGTAATAAATGTGAATGAGTTTTTGGAAAGATAAAATTAATATCACATTGCAATAAAATACAATAACATTAAGTAAATCTTGCTGCTGAGATGAACAGTTGTTCAGATATTCTTATGAGCAATAACAGGAAGTGGAACGCCCGCATGTAAACAGAGCATTGCTACAGAGGTTAACAAAATAGACAGTAGAGAGGAACCTGGTGTTTCTTTAGTTTATCTTTAGGTTATTTAGAGTCACTATTGAAGAGAGTTAGATTTTTTAAATAATGTTTCAATAAACAAAGACCAGAAAGTTCCTCTTTGAAGTCACTCCCTGTTTCATTTGGCTGCAGCAAGTTAAAAAAAAAAGATGCTCGTTATGTGACCAAATGGGCAAAACCATGAGCGTTCTACCAAATATCTTAAATATTAACTTTTTTTCTTTTTTTAAACTTTTTGTATTTACAGGATATGAATGTCACCGAGGTGGAAGGAATACTTCTTGGACCTTCGCAATCCCATCTTGGAGGAAGCAGAGTCGGGGGACTTCGGGGATGGCCTGTTCATGACCATAGCTGAGGTTGCCGAGGTAGTTACAAAGCTCTGAGGCGGCAGGGCTCCGGGGTGGATGGGATTCAAGCTGATTTCTTTGCAACATCGTGTGGACATTGGGGGCAGTGCCACTGGATTGGTAGACTGGGGTGGTGGTTCCCCTGGTCAAAAAGGGGGACTGGAGGGTGAGCTCCAATTATAGGGGCATAAGTCTCCTTAGCCTCCCTGGAAAGGTTTATTCAGGGGTACGACGAGAGAAGCAAGTTAGATCGCTGGTCGAAATTCAAATCTAGGAGGAACAATGTGAGTTCCGTCCTTGCTGTGAAACATTGTACCAGCTCTTTACCCTCACTAGGGTCCTTGAGAGGTCATGGGAGTTTGCCGATCCAGTCTAAGTGTTTGGTGAACTTGGAGAAAGCATTTGACCATGTCCTTCAAGGTATACTGTGGGGTGTGCCCCATGAGGATGGGGTTGGGGGCTCATTGTTACAGCTGTTCTGCCCCTATACAAGCAGTGCAAGAGTCTGGTTCACATTGCCGGTAGTGATGATCGGCTGTGGTTGAATGATTAGAGCAGTCGTCATCCAATGCAAGAGTTGGGGATTTGATTCCACCAACAGTCACATGCTGAAATGTTCCTGGGCAAGACACTGAATGCCTCATTTCCTCCGATGTGTGTCCCATCGGTATATGAATGTGATCTAAAGGACTGATTATTCTTTGTAAAGGTAGAATGCTGTATGAATGGGTAAATGAGGATACAGATTGTGTTGTAAAGCTTTGTGATTAGATGGAAAGGTGCTATATAAGTACAGTCCATTTAGTAAGTCGGACCCCTTGGAGGTGGGAGTTGGACTCTGTCAGGGCTGCCCGTTGTCATTGATTCTGTTCATAACTTTTATGGACTGAATTTCTCATTGCAGCCAGGAGGCAGAGGGATTCCGGTTTGGTGGCCTTAGGATTCCATCTCTGCTCTTTGCAGATGATGTCCTGTTGGTATCATCGTGCTGTGATCTTCAGCTCTCGCTTGAGCAGTTTGCAGCCAAGTGTGAAGCGGCTGGGATGAGAATAAGCACCTTTAAATCCGAGGCAACAGTCCTCAGTTGGAAAAGGGTGGATTGTTCTCTTCGGGTCGAAGACGAGGTTCTGTCTCTAGTGGAGGAGTTCAAGTATCTCAGGGTTTTGTTCACAAGTGACAGAAGGATGGAGTGTGAGATTGACAGACGGATTGGTGCAGCATCTGAAGTATTACAGACTCTGTACCGGTTTGTACCGGTGAAGAAGGAGTTGAGCTGTAAGGCAAAACTCTCTGTTTACCTGTCGGTCTGTGTTCCTACCCTCACCTATGGTCATGAGCTCTGGGTAGTGATAGAAAAAACGAGATTGCAGATACAGTTAGTTGAAATGAGTTTCCTCTGCAGGGTAGCTGAACTCTCCCTTAGACATAAAGTGAGAAGTTCAGTTATCCGAGAGAAACTCAGAGTAGAACTGCTGCTCCTCCACATTGAGAGGAGCCAGTTGAGGTGGTTCGGGCATCTGGTAAGGATGCCCCCTGGGTGCCTCCCTAGTGAGGTGTTTTGAGCATGTCTGACTGGAAGGAGACCCCGAGAAAGACCCAGGACACGCTGGATAGACTATGTCTCTTGGTTGGCCTGGGAATGCCTTAGAGTCCTCCCAGAAGAGCTGGAAGAGGTGGCTGTGGAAAGAGATGTCTGGACCTCCCTGTTCAAGCTGCTGCCCCCGTGACCCGACTTCGGAATAAGCGGAAGATGATGGATGGATGGATGGATGGATGGATGGCTGGATGGATGGATTGATGAATGTCACAGGAAATGAGGTCTCCAGGAGTTCAGGGTCTGCTGCTGAAAACTGAAAAAGGAGAAGCTGAGAACTTTACGAAACAGTCAAAATGTTGCTGCAAGTCTTCAAATCATCAGTGAGTTTATCAACCCATTTCAACATGGCCTCCAGAGTTCACTGACATGAGACAACATGATTGTTATTGTATTGTTCAAACTATAAGGCACACTGAAAATCCTTTAGTTTTCTCAAAAATCAACAGTGAGCCTTTTGTATTAGTTCTGGTTGTGCTTACTGATCTCGAACAGATTTTACGTGGTACATGGTGCTCAAAAATCTGTCAAAATGAACTTGTTTCACTTAATGCACCTTATAATCGGGTGCACCTTATGTATGAAAACAGACCTGTTTATTGATATTGTGCCTTATAGTCCAAAAAATACGGTAATCAACTTCACACACAATGACCTAAAATCTGGTGTGGTTGTTGCTAAGACTGATTTTTAGCACAAACTTTGATTGTTAACAAATCAGGTGAGATGACATGAGGTGGTATAGTTTAAAACTCTGATGTGAAAGGTGTCAGTTCTGCAAGAAAAATATCTTAACTAACGAGATAATCTGTTCTCATGTTGTAATGTTTATAAATTGCATGAGACCTGTTCAATAACAGTGTTTTCATGTTAAAATGCATGATTTAGCTAGAAAATTACTTCTAAATGTGATCATATCTCATACATGTGAATGTTTAATGTTCCATGCAATAGACACGTCCCTTCTGTTGCAGGTTTAATACTTTCCTAATTGCTACCACTTTTTGTTCCAGTTTTCCATACGATGTGCAGGTTTGTGAAAATGTCTCATTGTATAAAAATCATAGTTATTCTGGGATAAAAAGCTTGAGCCATGGCATCGACATATTTATTTTTCCTGATTTCTATTCCCCTTTCTTCTCCACATCTCCCTCTTCGATCTCCTCCATCCTTGCTCTCAGTCTGTTTTAATGCGATCTGGTTGTGAGCGTGAATAATCTTTTCCTTCCCTCCCTTCCTTCTTTTTTCCTCCCCTCATCTCGTTTTGTTCTGTTTATCTCGCTCACTGTCTCTCCCATATCCAATCTTCAGTTCTAATTTCGCCTTGTCTCCAGTTTTAATTTGATCTTTTTCAACCACATTCAGCTTCTTTTTCTTTTTCCTATCTTTTCCTCTCCATTCTCTGAAGCAATCGTTTGCCTAAACAGACTAAGCTTAGCTGCTGTAAATCACACCAAACCAGACGGTCTCTCCTCCTACCCTTTTTCCTCGTCCTCTCATTTTTGATCTATTTTTCATGTCAATCATCGTATTGGTTTTTGGACTGGTGTGTCACAGACGGTGAATCATACACGGATAAAAACAAGCAGCTGCTTTTCTGTGGATTCCTGGGCTCCACTTTCTCTTTTAGCTACGCCGAGTGCGTCAAACAAGAACCCACACAGTTTCCAGCGAGCAACAAACTTCCTGTTTATTGAAACAGGAAGAAGAAAAAAAAGGAAAGTGATGGCAAGGGAGGGAAGAGGAAAAGAGGATTAAAAGAAAAATGACAGCGAAGGGGATGAGAGGAGTGTGTGGAAAAAAGAGGAAACAGCAAGGGAATAAAGGCACGACACTGACTCATAAATATATACTGAAATTCAGCTTTAAGTTAAAGGCTAGCACTCCTTGAAGGAATGCACATCACCGGTCATCTTTCATGTCCGTTTTCGACTATCTTGTGTAGCTGTTATGATAAAACCTTGAAAGAAAAGGTCACACCCAGTACCATTGCTGGATGCCAAGCTCAGAGTATGTTGTGATTGACTCTCAGCTACTACCACAACAAAGTTTAGCTCAGTATGTGAAAAACCAAGTTAAAGTCATTTATTGGTTGACTGTAGGAGTTCCAGTTTTTCTCCCTACAGCTCTTCGACACCAGATGGCGCCAACAGGCTTATACCTGCGAACCATTCTCCTTGTGAGCTGTAGGCGTATAAGTGGCAGGTGATGACTCCAGTCTGACACTGGTGCATTATCTGCCTACCAGTGTTCCTGTCCACTTTACCATTCATAGTGTTGTAAAGACTAAAACCTTGTCTCACGTGTTCCAGCACTGGCTGTTCCTCCTGTGCCGTTCCTCGCCTTACACCAGCTGCCTACTGATGTATGCAACCTTTCTGGGACCTCCTACTGGAACTATTGGACCCTCACTCATGCGATGACCTTTTCCTCCAATAGTAAGAGACAAACAAATCTTGAATCATACTTACATACTTACTCTCCAGGGTTTCAATCCCTCCCACCTGAGTTGCAGCTCTGCTGTTGATTTCACATTTTGTAAATGAACTTTTAGCTTTTCCTGGTCTCGGAGTTGCTCTTTTTGGTCATGTACTATCTGGGTATTGAGTAATCGTTACACTAATGTTGCGTCGCTATGGAGGACACCATGAATTGGACTGACTCCAAAATAGTCAGTTGTAGATGTACATTCAGTGGTCAACTTATGAAGTTTCATTCAAATGTCCCTTGGTTTATGAAATATTTTGCTAACAGACAAACAAAATTGACTCCAACAGTTATTGCTTAAGGTTTTTAGCTAAACTTTTGCGTAAAAAGTAGCACTTGTAATATGTGTTGCAAATGACTCTCAGCTACTTTTACCCCAAACTTTAGTGTAATATCTGTGAGACTGACTAAATTATAGCAATTTTTGAGTTTTTAAGGTCAGTTGCCTGTGGTGGTCATCTTGAATTGGGTCAACGCCAAAATTAAATCAGTTGCAGGCGTCCATCTAATGATTATTTTCTTAAAAGTTTTAATTAAATCCATTTAGTGGTTTATTAGTTTTGCTAACAGGCAGAGCTGACTCCAGATCGCTAACGGTAAAATTGTAAACAAAGCTCTTGTACGATCTGAGTGCTAAAATTTATAAGTTGAGGTTAATATCTATAATTTTTTTTTAAAGATTTGTAGCTATTTGTGTTTATTAAAGTCCGTTGGCTGTGGTAGCCATCTTGAATCGAGTTAACTCAATGTTGATCAGCTGGAGATGTGCATTCAGTGATTACTTTCTGCAACATTCACAAGCAAAAACATAATCACATTTTCCATATGTGGAGAAAACAGCTGCTCTGACGTAAGACGGAGTGGAGCTACGGGAGGAAAAGGACGACCTGAAAATCAGCGAGAGGAGATTGGGAAGCTTTTAACTATGAAAGAGCACAGGGGGAAACGATCTGCGCTGTAGTTTTAACAAGTCTGGAGCGGGAACTCAGCAGAGAGGAGCTGCTGTCCCAACAGATCCACCTAATGAGAGAGCACTCTGAACTGGACACAGTGGGACTTTCTGCTGAGGAGAGCGAGCAGAGCCCCGACCTTAAGTTTATACGCTGCAAACGAGCTCTAACAAGCCGACGATTCCTCCCTCATCATCCTCTTTTTGACGCCATGCCTGATAAACCTTTGATGAGTTGGGCTCAAGCTTTAAAATGGACATGTTCATTGATTTATGCTGAAACAACAAGCTTCACATCTACATTTGGGTGCTTCTGATGTGCCCACACCTCCTGTCAAAAGCAACTAAAATCAAATTTAGAGCTCCAGTCGCCACGTTTGATGAATAATGAATTAGCTCTCGTGCGATTACCCCCAGTAAGGCACACTGACAGTCACACAAGAGTAAAAGCATTTTAATGTTAACCATTTAAAGGAACCAGTTCAGCAATTTGAGACACTTTATGTTTTCACTGGATTCTAGCGCCTCTAAACTTCCACCTCGCCTGCAGCTTTAAAGCATAAGGTTTATGAAAAATAATAAAACAACATTAATTCCCTAATCTATAGGCTGCATCACATGAGAAATTGTCCCTACAGCAAAATGCTGCTGCTGTTAGCTGACATGTTGCTATAGCAACCAGCAGCTGTGTGCACAGGAATCACAGGTATAGTATCTGTGCAAAAGTCCAAAAGCTCGCGCTGATTTAAAATATATATATATTTTCTCTGCAGTGAAGCAGACAGTCAATTTTTAAACTGGTCTTGAAGGTGGGAGTTCAAATCTATTACAGTGTGGTTCTGTGGAAAGATTATGAACAAATAATGTTTTACCTGTTGTAGAAAGCTCTTTGAACGACCTCAGTTTGGAGAAACATGATTTAGTTCTGACTGAAATGATAAGCTAACAGCTAATCCCGGATCAAACTGGATTACAGCCGCCTTAAAGCAACTCCAATCTAAAATATTTTATAATGTACACTTGAGTGCTGTTTTCTAGATTGTTTCATGACAGATTGGAGCTTTCTTCCGGGAACTGCTCCAGTCCACACCAGAAGCACAACAGCTATTTGTTGCTCTGGATTTTTATAAAGTTGCAAACAAGCAAAGATTTCCATGTAGATGAAAAGCATTACTTGAAGGAATGCATCTTACCCATTGTCAGTTTTAGATTAGGATCAGTTTATGTTGAGAAATGATGGCGTTATAGCTGTTTTGGTCAAACAGTGAAAACACTAGGGGTTTGTGTTAAGAATGACTCTCAGCTACTACCACAGCAAATTATAACTCAATATCTGTAAAACTGACTGAGTTTGACCATATTGTGTCTGCTGAGGTCAGTTAGCTGTAGATTACCTGCAAATGGTGATCAGTTGTAGATGTACAGCCAAGGATGATGAGATATTTTACTAACAGACAAACAGTGTTGACTTACACAGATAATGTAAAAGTTTAAAGACAGATGTGCAATTTGTTGCGCTTGAAGTGCATGCTGACGATAACTCTCAGCTACTACCACACCAGATTTAAGCTTGATAATAAAACTGGTTGAGTTATGCCCATTTTTGTGTTTTCTATAAGGTCTGTTGAATGTGGCGGCCATTTTGGAAGAAATTAACTCCTAAAGTTATTCAGCTGAAGACGTACACCCAATGAATACTAATGAATCTGGTCAGTGATTTATTAGATACTATCCTAATGGTACAGACAAACATACACAACAGACATAGGCTAAAACATTAACGCTCCACCTTTGCCTTTGGAAAAGGGAGATATAAAATGACATAACAGGAAATGCAAAGGTTTAGAAATCGCTGCCGTGAAAATCCAGAATGGCAGCATTCCATTTTGGTCATGGCACTCAGACTTACCATTATCTTGTCATCCATACATCAACCCTGTTTCTCTAAACTGAGGTCATTCAAATACCTATCTACAACAGGTAAGATATTTATCCTCTATAATCTTTCCACAGAAGAGCTTAACTATCCCTGTAAGCAACAGATGTACATGTTTTTCAAAGGATTTTAAAAGTTGTAGCTTTAAAAGCTGCTCGTTCTTCCTCATACTTTTTTCGATCTTTAAACCTTGTCATCTTCAAGGAAATGCTTTTTTTGTGAAGTCACTTTTCACTGACCTATGAGGTCATCATACAAATAAAACAAAAATACTGTATTGACAAGAGTTGGGCCCAGTTCATATTACACATACTGTAACAAAAGCAATTGGTTACTAACCAGGCTCAAACACATTTCTTTAACATCAGTTTGATCAGATTTACTTAAGAATGGAAAATTTAGCTCAGTAAAGCAAAATATAAAAAAATTGCTTTTCCCTGCACTGTATAACAACAGAGTTGTGTTCAGCGTGAGTCACTTAAAGCTTTTGGGTGAAAAATTTGAGCAAATGAGCAAAAACAAGTACAGTACTGTCTGTGTGCTGGAATTAATCCCCTCCTCCTCGACATCAGTCTAAAGATGTTTGATTTACAAAGAGGAAGAAAGGAAGGCATGTCGAAGGATGTGTAGAATCAGGGGGGTGGATGGAGGCATATGGGAGCTGGCGATAGGGCTGACGTGGAGCAGACGTGGTGGTGAAAGAGAGACCTGCATTCAGGTTGGCGTCTCCTCTCTTTGGGTTGTGCTGGAGCTGATACAATAAATAAATAAAAAAAACACTGGAGTACATGAAGGCAGCCTGAGGGAGGAAAGGAATGAACAAAAAATATACCACAGGTGTTTTGATCTGATGGAAGAAACGCCAGACATTTTAAACTCAAAGAGTCAAGTCAAGTCAATTTTATTTCTATAGCACAGTTAAAACAGATAAACTGTTATCAAGGTGCTTCACAACATCAAAGAGATATAAAAAATTACAGAAACCGTAGTAGCAAAAGAAAAGTAGCAAAAGGTTTGTTAAAACTGCTTAAAAGCTAGCTTGAAGCTAAAAGCAGCAACAACAACAACAAAAAAAGCTTATTAGAAGCCAAAAGTAGTAAAATCTGAGCTAAAAGCTTAACATACCAAGGGACTAGCTAAAGGTTTTATAAGGCTAGTTAAACCATCATAAGGCTAGCTAAAAGTAGCAAAAAGCTAGCAAAGTATAAAAAAATCAGTTCAATAAAAGTAACAAAACTTTGGCATGAAGCTCAAAGTTTTAAAAGTGTCTTGAGTTTGTGCGCTGAAGCAGCATTTACAAACACAATGTTTCTGCAGGAACTCGAGATCTTAAACTAAATAGCATGTTGAAAAAACTGCACACGTAATTCTTCACAAGCGATGCGACATGAGATTTTTAGACTTTTTTACGTTTAAATATGTTCAGTTCTTTGTTTTGTTCCTTGCATATTTTTGAATCTGCATATTGAGTTCACAGATTTGTAAAAAAAATTATTTAAAAAAAAATCTTAATATTTATCTTCTATTTCTTTTGGATTTCTCAGCTTCGATTCATGGACACCGTGGTGGAGAGACAACCAAAACTGAGACGTCAGCGATGTATTTTCACTAAAGAGAGAGGTGCAGACAAACACCCCTGCAGCACCAATGCATGTATTCGTTTTAAACTCCCCACCTTTTGTTTCTGTTGCCGTGTTCTTCCGTAGGAAAGAATTTTCTCCGTGCGGCTCAGATGAACATGAACTTTGCCACGTGGGGTCACCTGATGATGAGCATCCTTCCTCGCTACAGCTCCTTCACCACCTTCAGCTCACATCTTTCCACGACCTCTGACCTGATCTCCAACAGCGCCTCGCATCCCGCTGAGGAGAAGCCTCAAACCGCAACTTCACTGCCCAGGTCAGAAACTTCTGGACTGTAAACAAAAATTTTAAACTTCCTCGTTTTTATGGGGTGATTTTTGAAGTAGGTCTTTCTAAGAGTTTATCTTTAAACGTTGGCTGCTCGTTTTAGTCCGACTTTTTTTTACCAAAACAAACGTGAAGAGTCTTCGAACTGTGATGTGAAAAACACAAACGTGATTTTATTGAAGTGTTTCTGCAGGCGATACAGCATTTTAACACCCCCCCCCACCCCCACAGAGTTTCTTTTGAAACAATTAGAGGAGTTAGAGGTTAGTAGAAAGTGTTTCTTTTCTCATTGATCTCTCAACACTAAATTTATCTTGTGACCTTTTAGTTTAGACGAAATGACTTTAACTCGACAAAGCAAACAAAACAGAAAAAGCATATCACTCTTACAGGACCTCATTTAATTTCTTATACAACAGAACAAATGCTTCTGCTTTTTATATGTGTTGATTTTAAACATCGCCACGTTCATTTAAAGTTAAATTTAGATATTTTTCTTCCACTAAAGCAGCAAAACTCCAGTAATCAGACTCAGCATCGCTGAGGATCAGCTACCTCCCATCAGCATCAGCCAGGAAGAAGAAACTTCTACCTTCATCACTACAGAACACCAAAATTCATCTGTGCCTACGCTGCCAGAAAATCTGGTAAATGAGTGTTTATTAACTCGATATAAAGGATAAATATTTACCTTTTGACGTCTGCATCTGATTATGATTACTTAAAACCTTTTGATACAACATGAGCCTTGTTACTACTCTAATCTAAGCCAAAAGTAGTCATTCAAAATAAAAATCAAACCTTAGGCTGTTCAAATTATTTTCATTTAGTCTTTCTCATTTCTGCAGAAGTGGTGAAGTAAAAGTTTTATGCTGACTTTAAAAAAAAAAATTATTTTACAGAAAACTTATCAAACGTGTCAGTAATTAAAACCTTTAGTTGATAAACGTAAAGAGTTACCAGCATTTTTGTCAAGTTGCTTCCAATTTTTTTCATTTAACTTTTCTTTTTCCGTTTCTGAAACCAAATAAATCTTGAAATGTCATATCCTTGTGTCAGTAAGTTTTATTTAATTTAAGTTTAAACAGAGAATAAAAGTGAAAATGACTCTAAAGTCATTAGACATTTGTCAAACTGCTACACTCTGACTTTAGGCTTTGTAAAGCAGTGATTCTGTTACTGTGATTGTTACTTTTAAGTGTTTTTATTTATTGTTTGGATTCGTTTGTCTGTAGGTATCGCTAAACTCTGGGAAAGAATGTGAGGATCGGCCCGTGTCCGCCCTAAAGTACTCACAAACACATGCTCAGATGTGAACAGATGTTGTTTTTAAAATGTTTAAAATGCAAAAATAATCTTTTTTGTTTGTTTGTTTGTTTGTTTGTTTTGTTTTGTATTTTTCTTCTCTAGGATGCAGGTGGATGATTTCAAACTTGTTTCAGTTCTGGGGCGAGGACACTTTGGAAAGGTAAAGTTTTCTTCCTAAACTAATCCAAAGCTTTCACTTGTTTGCTCTTATTTGGTCGTGTCTGTTTATTTATTTATTTATTTTTATTTCAGGTGCTTCTAGCAGAGTTTAAGAAGACAGGACGACTGTACGCCATTAAAGCCTTGAAGAAAAGAGACATTGTGACTCGTGATGAGGTGGACAGGTGTGTGCAGATCTAGAGTTCGTTTAGTCACGCGTCAACTATGTACGGGTGAACCATAAGAACCCTGAGCGCTGAATGTCAGCTGAAATTTGCAGAAGAAGCTGAAACTTTCTTAAAGCTAAAAGAAAGTGAACCCAAGCTAAAAGGAGCAGAACATACGCTAAAAAGTCATGTAAAGCAGAAACGTCACTAAAAGGTAAAAGTAGCAAACAGAAGTTAAAAAACTAAAATCTGCAAAAGTGATGCTGAAATTAGCAATACAGTAGCTAAAATTAACTTGTTTGCAACTACAATGATAAATGGATTCTAATGGTTACACTTTCAAAGCTTTAACTAAAATAACAAACACCTTTAGCTAAAAGTAGCCAAATCTAAGCTAAAAGCAGAGTAGTTGACCGCATAAAGCTAAAATTAGAAAAACATTAGCTTCATATATTAAAAATGACAAAGCTAAAATATGCAAAACAAATGCTAGAAATAAGTTCAAAGTAGCAAAAATGATCAAAACAGCTGCTAAAAGTAGCTTAACTTTAGCGAAAAGGTAAAATTGGCAAAACACCAGCTACATGTATTAAAACAGATACCAAAACTAAAATGAGCAAAACTGTAGTTATGCTAAAAGAAGCAGAACCACAGCTAAAAGAAGCAGAACCACAGCTAAAATAACAAACGGCAGCTAAAAGCTGAAAGTATTGTTACACTAGCTAAAAGCTAAAATAGGCAAAACTGTAACTGCATGTAATAAAACATATACTGTACTAAAGCTAAAATTGGCAAGACAGTCGCTAAAAGTACCAACGGAGGAGAAAACGTTATTGAAACAGATGCTAAAATGTTTAAAATAGTTAATTATAGCAGAACTGTTGTTAAAAACAGCAGATTGGTAGCTAAAAGTAGCATAATGAGAGAGAGAGAGACAGTTTGCTGAAGCCGATTTAAAACAATGGTTTTGAGGAAATAATCTCAGTGTTTTTCTATAATTAATTTTATTTTAGATGAAGTTAATTGTATTTTAAAATAAATTCCAGAAACCGAAAGCTGTAGCACACTGTTCCCATCCGTGCTAAATGTTTTGAATTATAACAAGGTATTCAAAAGTAGTTTGAATACAAAACATACAGAAATATAAAAACAGAAAAAACAGCATCAGAGCTTTATGATATATGTTGGCTCATAATTATGCATAAGATAAAAGTAATTAAATTAAAAAAACATTTCAAGAAATGAGTAGTTGTTGTTGCTGTTGTTGTTTTACAGAAAAGAGTCCTAAATGTTCATGTTTAGAGCTTCTTGTGCTGGTTTTTCTGCAGCCTTATGAGTGAGAAGAGGATCTTTGAGATGATCAACGCCTCCAGACATCCGTTCCTCGTCAATCTCCACGGCTGCTTCCAGACCAGCGACCACGTCTGCTTCGTCATGGAGTACTTACCAGGAGGAGACCTCATGATCCACATCCACAGCGACGTCTTCTCCGAGGCTCAGACCAGGTGTGCGCTTGCACTTTTGTCTTGGTTTGTTTTAATTATTAATTTTCTGTTTCATAAAAACTGCTGTTGCTTCTGACAGGTTTTATTCAGCGTGCGTCCTGCTGGGTTTAGAGTTTCTGCATCTGAATAAAATCATCTATCGGTACGTCAAACTGACCAAAGTGACGTCACGCTAACTCAAAGGAAAACTTTTCAGTGTGCACGCTCTGTTTCCTACAGAGATCTGAAGCTGGACAATCTACTGATGGATGCTGATGGATTTGTGAAAATAACAGACTTTGGACTTTGTAAAGAAGGTAAAATATTAAACCTAATAAAACCGGAGTTTGGCTCAGATTTGTTCAGGTTTTTGTGGCTTTTTGTTGTTTTCCATCGTCATTACCTAAATTAGAAAAGTTTAAATAATCCTGATCCATGTGTGAATGTTTTACCTAAAACCGGTAAAGTTGTTTGTCTCGGCAGGGATGGGTCACGGAGATCAGACCTCGACTTTCTGCGGGACCCCAGAGTTTCTGGCCCCGGAGGTCCTGACAGACGACAACTACACCCGAGCTGTGGACTGGTGGGGGTTGGGAGTCCTCATCTATGAGATGCTCGTTGGAGAGGTTGTTTAAACAACTTCAAGCCTTAACTGGTGTATAATTTACTGGTGTTTGGAGGCTAACTCTACATCTCTCTGCTTCCTGCTAGTCTCCGTTTCCTGGTGAAGATGAAGAGGAGGTGTTTGACAGCATCGTCAATGATGACGTGCAGTATCCAACAAATCTTCCTCTTGATGCTGTCTCCATCATGAAGAAGGTAACGGGACATTATCTCACAAATTTAGTGAAATGTTACGCTACGTCTACCACACTGTTTAAATTAAATAACTATGTCATGTGTATTAAGCTTTGTCCTCATCCTAAAATGGATTCAGTTCAAATTTTATAATTTTATCGGTATCGGAATCGCGCCACTCGGGGTGGCTGCATGTTGGAGCAGCTCTGTTCATTCTGAGATTTTGCACCTTAATTCCTCTTGCTGGAAGTAAATCACATTTTTTTTTGGATGGTTGTTTCCTCTGGTATCGGATGCTGTGCAGCTGGAAGGATTTTTACTGAAACTTTTTTTTTACTTTTGGACACTTGTTATGATGCCTAACCATGGCAACAAGGTGTTTTTTTACAACCAGAAGCAGCTGATTAACATCTCAAAGCTCAAATAACATCTCAACTACAGCACCAAATGTCAAATTTGTTGAAAAGGAGGCACCATGGATGCATTCTCATCTACCTGCCGGCTGTGCTTGAGTGCCTGACCACATGACAGGAAACGCGGCTCGTGACAGCAGAAGGACGGAATCATCCCCCGGCACCTGCATCCACCAGACACCGGCTGTCCACAGCGACAAGGAGCTCAGCAGGCTGCTGGGAGGAGCGACCATCGCTCTGGAGGAGTTTTGCCTAGCATTCAGGCGATCCTGCAACCCGGAGGAACTGAGAAGCCAGCCAAGTCTTGGTAGACGGATCAGACGGCATCTGCAGCCAGTTTCTTCAGATCTGCTGTAGGACGGACCTTTACAAGAGATACTTCCTGCCTACAGCCATCAGTATCTAAAACATCACAATGAAATGAAAATAATGAGTTCCAACAATGTTTAATTTCAGTAAAGTCTTTTTGAATTGAATTAGCAGGCAGAGATTCACAATAATAAAGCAAACGTCAGTTTGAAGGTTCATATTTTAATATATTCCCATTTCTGTCAGTTCTTGTGATGTTTAAACAATTTGAATTACCGGTAAGTCCATTTATGGCCAGTTGAGTTTGTCTATAGATAATTAAGTAGACGTGCACCTCTATAGATGAGATCCCACTGGTAATAGTGGATGTCAAGGTAAAATAACCCTGTCCTTAAAAGATTTTAAAAAAAGGTTTAACCAAGTAAAATGGTTAATATCGTCTTTGAGTATTTAGAAAAGTGCTATACAATTAACATCTACAGTATTATTATTACAGTATTATTAAATTCACAGCCCTCCACAGTTGTCAGTCATGCTCCTAATTCCTTTTGATTTTATTATTTTTCTATCTTGGTTCAATTTTTAGGACAGGCAATATTTAATTCCACCTTCATGCCGATGACACCCAGGTCTACATCTCCATTAAACTGTAATGTTTTTCCTCCTACTTCCTGTCAGAGGATAAAATTTATTTAGCTTCACACAATGTCATCAAACTCAACAGCCTCGGTTTCTGAATTACGATTAACTCCCAGAGTCTCTGAGGTTAAGAGTCCTGGTGGGATCTCAACTGCATTATCTCGGTTTCTCATGGGCACATGCATCCATCTTCTCAGGGGGGCTGGAGCCCCCCTCAGCCCAACTTAAAGTGCAGTTGGGCCATCTCGTCAAATTTGTTTGCCCATTTGATTTGTGA
>JARVGV010000192.1:13663907-13674226 GCA_031762435.1 Hypsolebias longignatus | reverse complement strand
GTGTACATAATCTTGTTTCATCACATGTACCACATGTGGTGCAAATGACAATAAAGACTCTCTGACTCTGACTCTGAAAAGACCCATGACACACTGGAAAGACTACGTCTCTCGTTTGGCCTGGGAACACATTGGGATCCTCCCAGAAGAGTGGAAGAGGTGGCTCTAGAAAGAGGACAGCTGAGGTGTTTCAGGCATCTTGTAAGGATGTTGGACCTCCCTGCTCAAATCAACTTCAAAACAAGTGGAAGATAAGACTGCATTAATTGCAGCTCCTCAGCCTGAAGAAGTCTTTTGTCTTTTGGACAAAATATGAAACTTTTCAACAAAAAATATCCTATGAGAGGACCTGACGGGATCTTGATAGAGTCCTGTCAGTCCTATCAATTGTTACAGAAATTACTTAAAGATTGAACACAGCTGTTTTTGTCTTTGTTGTCGCTGTATTATTTTCCAAGGAAGTTGAAACTTTATTCTAAAAAGTCAGAAGAACTCACACTGAGCTTTTACATTATGAAAATGTATGTTTTTATTGTACACAAGTCATAAAAATATTGCCTCACAATGAATGTTTGCTTGTCTTTAAATTCATCATGTACATAGCAAGAAGTTGACTAAGTGTAAAGTTCAAAGTGCTAACTTCTATCTGCAGAAAAGACTGGAGAGGCTTCTGTACAGCCCTCAGTTCTTCAGGGAGGACTTTGCCGTCATTCTCCAGCCTTTTCTGAAGTTTGCAGACGCTCCACGTCTCCCGGTAATCGGTTACACGGCAAACACAATTGTTTTATGGTGCAAGTGTCAGCTTTCAGGAGATGAATCAAAGTCAAACTGTGCATGATGGGGATTGAGTCACCAGCCTCTTTAATAGACCCACAGCTTTTGGTTTTGAAATGGACGAGAAGCTACTTTGTATATAAACCTCATGTAACACCCCATTCTATCACTGAATCTAAAATAGTGTTGTTTCTCTGAGCAGAATGGGAAAGTTGATACGACCTACTTCACTCACGACTGCTTCCACTTCACCGTTAAGGGTCACGAGGAGCTGGCCAAAGGACTGTGGAATAACATGGTGAACAAAGACTTACACCTATGAATTTAAAAAACACAGACACTAAAGAGTTAAGGTTAACAAAGTGTTCAGAGCAACCGATGAAGGATGGAAGTCCTGTGGAACATCGGTGCTCAGATAAGAATGAATAAGACAGAAAAGTGTAATAGCAACACTTTCAGGAGTGAAAACAATGAGTGATGCATCATACTAACTTTTTATTTCTTCTCCCCAGTTTCAGCCTGTGGGAAGAAAGATGATCGTGAGCAGTGTCTCTGAACCCATCAAACTCATCTGTCCACCTGTAGTAAGTCTCATTTGGGCTTTGCTAAGTTGTTACAACAGGGCAACTCATTGTTAACAGTCCTTGAAGATATGCATGTTGCCCTCACCTCGCATGCCAACGTTTTCGGCAAAGATCTTGCACAATCTGTCATTGTGGAAAATATGTGTTGGGGATCAATATCAACTCTTGCCACATTCGATTTTAGCTCAATGTCTGCACAAGTGCAGGTACACCTCAGAAATTTTGAATACCGTGAAAATGTTCCACTCTTTTTGTCACTTATTTCAGAAAGTGAATTTCATATTCATGACACATAGTGAAAAAACACAACTCAGCGTCTCGGAAAACGACAATATTGTGAAAAAGTTCAACATTTTAAATCCATGCTGTCACAACCTCATCAGCAAGTTTTATGAAAACACCTGCAAAGGTTTGCAGAGTATTTAATGGTCTCAGTCTGGGTCAGCAGGCTACACAATCATAAGGAAGACTGCTGACTTGACAGAGGTCCAGGAGACAGTCATTGACACCCTCCATAAGGAGAGAAAGCCACTAAAGGTCATTGCTAAAGAAGTTGGTTGTTCACGAAGTGCTGTATCCAAGCATTTAGAGTATTTATAGAAAGTTAAGTGGAACAATAAAGTGTGATAGGAAAAGGTGCACCAGCAACGGGGATGACCACAGCTTTGAGAGGATTGTGAAGCAAAATCCATTCATTACTTTGGGGGAACGTCACATCAAGTGGACTGTGGCTAGAGTCAGTGCATCAAACTTTGCACAGACAAATCCTCGACATGAGCTGCAAATGTCGCATTCCTCAAGTAAAGCCACTCCTGGACCAGAGGCAGAAGTCTTACCTGCTGAGGAGAAAAACAACTGGACTGTCCAATGTCCTCTTTTCAGACTGAAGTAAAATGTTCATGTCATTTGGAAATCAAGACCCCAGAGTCTGGAGGAAGAGTGGAGAGGCCCAGAATCCATGCTGCTTGTAGTCCAGTGTTACGTTTCCACAGTCAGTGATGGTTTGGGTCCTTGTCCTCTATTGGTGCTGGTCCACTGTGTTTTCTGAAGTCCTCAGTCAATGCAGCATCTAGCAGGACATTTCAGGGCACTTCAAGCTTTCTTCTGCTGACGAGCTTTATGAAGATGCTATAGTGTCATTCTCCAAAAGGACATGGCTCCTGCCCACACTGACGAAGGTACCAAAAGCTGGTTCAATGACCATGATGTTACTGTGTTGACTGGTCTGACCTGAACCCCATAAAGAATATATGGGCTATTGTCAAGAAGAAGGTGAACGACAACAGACCCAACAATGCAGATGACCTGAAGACCACTAGAACAACAACTCAGCAGTGCTACAGGCTGATCACCTCCATGCCGCATCACATTAATGCAGCATGACTTTTGTGTTAAAAAAATATGATTTTTTTTATTGATCTTATGTAATATTCTCATTTACTGAGACACTGAGTTTTTGTTTTTAATTATCTGTAAGCCATAATCATAAAAATGACAAGAAATAAAGCCTTAAAAGATCTCACACTGTGTAATATTCTATATTATATGTTTCACTTTCTCAAACCAATGACAAAAACAATTGAACTTTATCACAATATTCTACTTTTCTGAGCTGTACCTGTAAATGAGTTGTAGCCAGATTTGTTTTTAGCTATGTCTGGTTAGCTGTGGTGACTAGGCCTGTCATGATAACAAATTTTGCTGGGTGATTAATTGTCTCAGAAATTATTGAGATAAACAATAATATTGCTTGAAATTTTACAATAATTAGTAAATATTGTCAAATTTAAGAAGAAATGTTTAATTTGTTTTGTGTGTAGTAACTTTTTTCGACCACCAGATGGCAGTATAATACTGTTTGAACCGAAGGATGGATAGTGAGGGAGCGAGCAGCGTGTCTCTTTAAGAAAAATGTTAGGGAGGACTTTTGACCTGACATGGACTGTCTCTCCTTCCTATTTTTCGGTTCTCAATATGGTAGACACTCGGTGTGGTTTGAGCTCTTTAGCATAGCATTTGTCACACAAAGCATTTAATAAAAAAATCAGTAAACAAGTTCTCAGCTTCATTTTGCAGAGAAAAACAACTTTTTACACAAAGGCACGGGTTTCAAATGTGAATTTTGGAGCTTTGACAAGTGGAGGTTTGTTCCTGATGTTGCCTTGTTAGCTTACCTGTTTTTAACTATCCAAAAATGTAATGTTGGATGGTTAAAACAAATTTTAAAGAGAAAAGAGAAAGGAGGGGGTGGGGGTCAGTGAAGAGCACCGGAGTTGAGCCTTTTGCCATCCGTTGTCTTCAGTAGAAAGAGAGACATAAGAAACGATAAAGCTGATAAATGAAAATGATGTCTATCATTTTCATTTATCATGTGAATAATTGATTTACTGTATTGTTTATTGTGACAGGCCTATCATGAATTGGGCTGTTTTAAAAGGTAATCATTTGTGGATGTATAGGTTCGTCTACTAAAGCAACATGGCTGGTTTTTGAAGTTTTAACAAAAACTGCTAAGTGGTTCATGAGATATTTTGCTGACAGACAGACAAACAAACACACATACGCTGTCAGTGGCATCAAGAAATGAGAAGTTTCACCAGATAACACTGAGCATAAACCAACATCTTTTCATTTAAATTGCCTCCAACTCTTTCAATTAACCAGACGTTATGTCCACTTTGTATGAACTGTATTGTAAAGTTCTGGCCTTCAATTTTCAAGAAGTTAATGTTTTAAAAAGGTTATGTGAAGGCAGTTTTTGATTTTGTTTAATTAAAGATTTAATAATTTCCACTGCTAAATAAACGTTATCAGTGCAGAGAAATTGGCCTCTGAGTACATCTGCGTTGCATTTTCATGATTTCCTTTTCTGAAACATGTTACTGGTAGTGTTGCCAGATCTTCCAGTCGTGTGATGCTGAGACATAGACAGGTCTTCATGTAGTTATTATTTTTGTTGTTAAAATGTTTGTAAGATGTGAAAATAGATGTAAGTGAAAACAATACTCAGCAGCATTGAACGATGTTCCTGTATTTAAATTTGAATGAAGTTCATTTCCTGTTTGTGACAGTCCCTCTGTTTGTCCCATCTACAGGAACACCCGTATATCTTCACCAACCCGATCATGATCAGGGCTGCTCCACCTGTTTCTCACTCTCGGGCTTCATCGTGGACAGCCACCATCCTGCTGGTGTTTCTTCATACGACAGCAGTCTATTTTTCATTTAGCTAGCTCTGGCTTTTCTTTTGAAATATACAGTACAACCAAAATTCTTACTCATGTGATGTTACAGACTGACCAGAAGTGAAACTCTCTCCATCTTTGAATGTCTCTGAATTCAGAAGGAAAGTCATTAGTGTAGTTTCTTGCCCATAACATGTTTTGGTGGTGCAGCAGCTTAAGGTCAAGGTCCTTTATTGTCATTCGCATCACACGTGGTACATGAGGTGGAACAAAACTGTGTACTCAGGGTCCCAGTTACACTTAAAAATAGCAAAAATATAAAGTGTAAAAAGAAACAGTACCGGGTAAATAAGGATCTATAGAAACTAAGATACTGTATATGCTAAATGAATGTCAAACAGTACGCTAAAAGATCTAAGGTATATGCTAGTCGTTGATAGTGCGAAACAATACACCAAACAAACAACAGCAGCACGAACCTGAGTCTTTGTGGAGGTATGAGTACAAAGGAATACAGCAGCATGAAATAATCAGCAGCGTGAGATCAGCAGCATGGATAAGCAGCAGCTTAAATACACTCACTGACATAAAAAGTTACTGTATGCTCTCAGAAGGTTGTTTATTGGTTGGTACAATCATTAGTCTGTGATCCTTTCAAAATAAAATGACCTTTTATTTAAAAAAAAAAAAGGCGAATGTAGAGTTTATGAGCCACGGTAAAGAGCATTCTTTAACGTCACAAAATTATTTAAACATAAACATTGTTTTTTATTTTTCTCACTCCCAATAGCTCTCTTCAGGCAGTTCCAACCATTTAAAGAGAAAATTATTTAGTTACTTGTCTTTTTCCTTTGATCCTCGGGCTGTTATTGTACCATTTCAAATTTTCTGCCCTATAGACCCTGCATTACATTAATATGCACTGAGCGCTACAAACAATAAAATCAAAGCCTCCACAGAAAGCACTTTTTCAGTAAATAACAGAATAATGTCATACGCAACTTTACGATGAACAACTGAGTCAGTGTGTAAACACACTGTGTCACTCCTCAATATAAATATTCACAGTGTATAACCGTCTACAACACGAGATCTATTCCGCTGCATTCTGATTTAATGGAGCATGCAGCACAGATAGTTTTACAAAAGCAGGTGGAAGCTGTAATTAGCTCATCTCAGATTTCAGATAGGAGCCATTTACATTTTGTTTGTGACAGAACAGCAAACATGGTGCATTCAGAGTGGTGGACATGAAATCTACAAAAGAGACAGGGATGGCTTCTTTTAGTTTAGAGTAAATATCCCTTACAGCACATAACGCTGGCACTCATTTTGAGTAGAAGAGGCACCTTTTAATGTGCCTTTTTATATTGTTTTTAACAAAGTCGTCCAAACACAATGCTATTTCATTTTCCTCGGTTCCTCTCAACATTGATAATGAATGTGAGCCATTAATAAAACCTAAGATGAAGTTAGATTTGATCAAAATACAGTAAGCCTTTTAGGATACAGTTTGATACTTAGATCATCCTGATATTATGAGCAGTTCCAGAGATATGGCTTGATTCAGCTTGCAGTTCTGCTAATTCACTAACAGCTAGCGGAACTAATTTTTCATTTAGTGGATAAGTGTTTTCACTAATTTAGTGGATTTATCTTTGCCAACTTTAAGTCTGCTGACAAAATTCACAACTTGTTCCTGTCTTTTGTGGGCGTGTCCCGAAGAGTCAGTTAAGCACGCTATTGGCTTACTATGAGCACACATGACAAGACGTGATTGATTGACGCAGCTTCAGCTGGAAGGAGATGAAGACACGTGATGCAGACTGAGTGACAGTCATCTTAGCAGTTAGCCATTTAGTGTTAGCAAATCTTTATTTTTTTTTTTAGTTAGCGGAATACGGGTGAGCAAAGCTAACTTTTGGTTTAGCCGTGCCCACCACGGCCGCTGAAAAATTGGTCTGAATCCCAATTTTTGTGCAGTCCTATTATAATTTCTTGAAGTTATTTGAAAGATGTAACTTCAAGCCATATTTGGATTTTGGGATTTTTTTTCAGCCGGAAAGAAACAAGCTTGACTAGTGCGCAATGAAAATGTTAAAACTTCAAAGATTTTCTGCTCGAAATTATGTTGTTTTTTTGGTATTGTGCAGAAAAGTGCTCCAAAACATTATTTTGAATATTTTTTGGATATTTATTTATTTACTTATTAACCATTATTTAACCAGGAAAATCCCATTGAGATCACAGATCTCGTTTGCAAGGGAGGCTTGGGCCTGAAGGCAACCTAACATGCATGTTTTTGATCTGTGGGAAGAAACTGGAGTATCTGGAGAAAACCCACGCATGCACAAGAAGAACATGCAAACTCCACATAGAAAGACCCCATGTCCAACCCAGGACCTTCTTGCTGTGAGGCAACAGTGCTAACCACTGAGCCATCGTGCTGCCATGTTTAATTCAAGGGAACCAAATATAAAGTATTTATTCATCAAAATTAGACAACATGCAATTATTGTGAATATTTCAACCAATTCACTACAGCTGGATATATCTACCACTTTGAAATTTCTTGCAAATTTTTGGTTTGATAAAATGTAGCATGAAAGTAAATAAATTAGTTTATTAATTGAAATTTAGTTGATTATTTCTTCATTGTAAAATACATTTTGGCAATCAATCTTGTACTGTTGGGAAGCATGCTTTTTTCTCTTACAGTGGTGCTTGAATATTTATAAACCCTTTAAAACTTTCTATATTTCTGCATAAATATGACCTGAAACACCATCGGATTTTCACAAAAGTCCTAAAAGTAGATAAAGAGAACCCAGTCAGACAAAAATCAGACAATAATATTATACTTGGTCATTTACTTATTGAGGGAAATGATCCAATATAACATATTTGTGAGTGGAAAAATATGCAAACCTCTGCTTTCAGGTGTGAATCTAACTGCTCACTTCAGGTCCTTCCACAACATCTGGATTGGATTAAGGTCATGACTTTGACTTGGTCATTCCAAACATGAACTTTAGTCTTCTTGAACCATTCGTTGGTAGAACCACTTGTGTTCTGAGGCTCACTGTCTCGCTGCATGACCCACCTTCTCTTAGATTCAGTTCATGGACAGATGTTCTGACATTTTCCTTTAGAATTCTGATATAATTCAGAATTCATTGTTCCATCAATGATGGCGAGCCATCCTGGCCCAGATGCAGCAAAATAGGCCTAAACCATGATACTACCACCACCATGTTCCACAGCTGGGATAAGGTTCTGATGCAGGAACATAGAGTTTTCATTTCTTTAAACAAAAGACTTTTCATTTAAACCCAAAAGTTCTATTGTGGTCTCATCTGTCCACAAAACATTCTTCCAGTAATCTTCTGGCTTGTCCATGTGATCAATAAAAAACTGCAGACGAGCAGCAATGTTCTTTTTGGAGAGTGGCTTCTTTTTCAACCCTGCCATGCAACTATTGTTGTTCAGAGTTCTCCTGATGGTGGACTCATGAACATTAACATCAGTCAATGTGAGAGAGGCCTTCAGTTGTTAGAAGTTACCCTGGGGTCGTTTGTGACCTCGCTGACTATTCCACACCTTGCTCTTGTAGTGATCTTCGTTGGTCCATCACTCCTGGGGAGGCTAACAATGCTCTTGAGTTTCCTCCGTTTGTACACAATCTGTCTGACTGTGGGTTGGTGGAGTCCAAACTCTTTCGAAATGATTTTGGAAACTTTGCCAGCCTGATGAGCATCAACAACTCTTTTTTGTGAGGTCCTCAGAAATCTTTGTTCCTGATATGATCCACTTCCACAAACATTGTGAAGAGCAGACTTTGATAGATCCTGTTCTTTAAATCAAACAGGGTGTCCACTTACCTCATCTTCATCCCACTGATTAAACACCTGACTCTAATTCCACCTTCAAATTGACTGCTAATCCTGGAGGTATCATTTTCCTCAATAAATAAGTGACAAAGTATAATATTTTTATCTTATTTGTTTAACTGGGTTATCTTTATCTACTTTTAGGTCTTGTGTGAAAATCCGATGATGTTTTAGGTCAAAGTTATGCAGAAATATGGAAAAATTCTAAAGAGTTCACAAACGTTCAAGCATCACTGAATGGCACTTCAATGGTGCCATGGTTGCACGTGGAAGAACCATACACAGCCACAACAGCCCTGTACCTCCTCCACCAGTTTGGTCACACTCTGCTATGGGATGGCGAACAACTTCTTCAACCAGCATTTGTCACAAGTCAGCCAATGTGGTCTGGAAATAAAAGCACACCAAAGCTGATCCCACAAATGTTAATGGGATTGAGGTCAGGACTGCAGGCAGGCTATTCCATTATCACCTCCACAATTCTCAGGTAGTCTCTAAGCCCTGCTGTGTGCTGGTGGCAAGTGTCTTCATCTTGGTGGATATAATTCTGTCCCGGCCAATGGAGATATATGATGATAATCAAGCACTAGTCAGGCACCCGTGGTCCCAGAAACTCAAAACAAGAGTCAATAGTTAAATAAGTGTGGCAGAGAAGATTTGGCAAGTTTTTCATGTGTGCAACCTACGTCCTCAACTCTGCTGCTCAACCCACTGATACATTTTCCAACAAATGTGTCACTCTTTAATGGAAAACAAACATGTTTTCCGACAGTAAAAGATTTACTGACAAGAAACATTGTTACGAGTACAAAATCAAATACAAATGTCTTCTCTTTGTGAAATAGTTATTATTGTATCAATGCCCATGTTTCTTCCATTGCCTACTTTGGCAGATTGAATTTCCCTCAGCCCTTATACCTGTCAGATTCCATAATGGTGTCATTGTTGCGTTCAAAGCAAAGCTCCTCCATATTTAAACAAAGCTGCCGCCAGTTGGTGCAGCACAATACGAACCCATCTCTGACGCAGATTGGTTTTATTGTCTCTGAACGCATAATGAGATCTCCGGGATCACAGCGAATGATGCCGAGCGACATGAAGCGGGGAAAAATCTCCCCCCCCCCCCATTCCTCTTTGTGATTTATTTCAATGAATGCGCTACTAACAAAAGAGAAAACTGCCTCATAGGGCTGTGTACACCTGTGAGTCAGCGCTCGTAAAAGATACAAGAAAGCAAACAGTCGGAGGTTGTTCCACTGTTTATACATTTGTTACACAGACTCTTGCGCAAAGAAACTGTTCAACTTAATTAAATGGTGTATTTGATTTTATTTTGTTTGGAGACCTAATGAAAATGGACTACCCTGTTTGGTTTCAATAAAAGTGCAAATATATTCAGCGCAGAACTATAAAACTAACTGATCGAGTGCAAATGTAATATAAACCAAGAAAAAAAAAAACCCCGATTTGGTTACGTTTTAAGCATAAAGTTACTTTTAATAAAAAACATTAAGTAAATCCCACTATAAAGACATCCATTTTGACATTTGTAGCATGATGATGAAATCCTCTGACTATGACCCCTGACCTTTAGATTGTCTTCCAGACTCACCATGAAATATGTTCTTCAAAGTCACTTTGGACTTGAATAATGTCTGTTTTCCACATTCACCGTCCTTGGACTCAGAGTCAGCTACAGTTTAACTAATGTTTATCTTTTCTTTTACGCTTTTAAGAAAAGAAAAATCAAAAATCATTAATGAAGTTTGTTTTATTTGATTGTTCAATTCAGTTTATTTATAAAGCGCCAAGTCACAACAGAAGTCATCTCAGGGCACTGAACAGAAACATTCATATATAAAAATAATAATTTAACATTATTTATC
>JARVGV010000192.1:13648512-13663494 GCA_031762435.1 Hypsolebias longignatus | reverse complement strand
ATCTTCCTCCCATTCTGCTTTTGGAAACTCTAGGAACCACAAGTAAGCCTGCAGTCTGAGAGTGAAGTGCTCTGTTAGGAAAATACGGAACAATAAGATATGTAATATAAGATGGAGCTAGGGTGTTGAGAGCTTTGTAGGTTAGAAGTAAGATTTTTAATTCAATTCTGGACTTGACAGGGAGCCAGTGGAGAGAAGTTAAAACTGGATGTATGATCTCTCCCACTAACTCCATTTAAGACTCCAGCAGCATAATTTTAAATTAACTGAAGACTTTTTAAAGAAGTATTTGGACACCCAGATAATAAACCGCTGCAGTATGATCATGACGTGTGAACATGAATAATGTTAATTATTCTTTTATAGTCATTATATTGCAATCATGTGAAATATTATTACATGTTTTAACAAACGTCTCTGTTCTGTTTTTCTGAAAATAAATGTTCCTTGAGAGACACCTGTGTGTTTTGAGCTGAAATCTATTTAATTCAAAGGGGAACCATCACATCGCAGAGTTCACCAAAGCACTTCTGAGAGCTGAGCGGCCACACAAAGTTTCTCTGTGTGACACTTGGCAGTTTGTCTTCTTCATCATCCTGGTGTGTTTCAGCTCATGTCTAACTTTGGGTCTGGTTATGTGAAGCATCTTGATCAATCATTTCCTGGCTTGCAGTGACGACATATAACTTGATCTGGTCATGCTAAACAGCATCTCTCAACCAAATCCCAAAGTAAATTATTCACCTAATAGTTAAAGTTTATCTAAATTTGTGCACGTAGAACAGCCACAATAATAATAATAATAATAATAATAATAATAATAATAATAATAATAATAATAATAATAATAATAATAATAATAATAATAGATAAATAATAATAATAATAAAAATTCCTGCTCAAATAACTAACTTTCCCTTAGATAAAAGATAATTGATCCTTCATTGGTTAATTATTTAGTGTTCAGGATTGCTTTACTAATTTTCAAATAAGTTATACTCCAAATTATTATTCTTTATATAAGTGTTGTTCAATTTGTTTATTATTGTTGATGACTACTAATTTGTACTAAAACTTCAAATACATATGGGCTCCTCATTTGGATGAATATTCATGTCATGGTATAGATTTTGAATTTGAATCTGTAGTTAATGGATTCTACTTCAGTGACTGAGTTCTGGTTATTGAAGGGTGAATACATTAATAAATGTGTTGCTGGCCAGTAAACTGACCAGTGAGTGTCCCACTTTAACAAGTGCAAAACAATAAGTGTAGTAAAATGAGCAGCAAGTGTCACCCTTCTTCTTCCATTCACTCATATATGCTCTACATTTTATCTGTACTACTTCTTAAATGATCTAAATTTGGACTATCAGGCCTTCTAAAATTTTGACACTTTAAGTTAGTAAAAGGTCTTTATTTCACTATATTTATACTTGTCAAGTCTGTACAATAGTTTCAAAAATCCTAATCCCACACGTCAATAACGTTCATTCATCACCATTCAATAACATACTTAAAAAGAAATGTCAACTAGTTGAGCAATACCACTCATAAAGACTGAGTAAAATATATTTGTCTCTGTATTTTATGCACGTTCTACAACCTGTTTGATTCAAATGCATTTTATTAACTTTATACAGACAAGAGTGAAAATAAATACCATTGAGTTTTATTATCATCCACTGCCATAAAAGACATCCCTGCATATATCTGTTTGTCTTTTAGCAAAATGTCTTGTGAAACACTCAACAAATCCTATTAAAAATCCTGGAAAGTAATCATTGGGTTTATGTTTACGGCTGATTACCTTTCTCAAGATGACCAACACAGTCAATCGACTTTTGGTTAGAACTCAGTTTTTACAGACGAGCCTTAATTTAGTGAGGTGGTAGCTGAGACTGATCCTCAATGTATTATTGGAGCTCCACTGGATTGCATACCATTTTATTTGTAGAGTATTAAAACAGGGACAAGGCCAACCAAAGTGCTGTACAAACAAACAACAGGCAACGCATAGGCAACATACACAATAAAGTACAAAAAACAGAATATAGACATAAAACCGTTGCATATAAAACAATAGCATCTAAATATGTTCATCAAAGGAACATTTCATATCTGAAACATTTATTAGTCAGTTTAATCTCAACCACAAATAAAAACAAGACAATCTAAAGATAAAATGTTGAGTTCGTCACCTGAAGCCTGTCACCTTCCTCCCCTGAGCTCACCTGCACCTGTCCACGCCCTGACAACCACCATCGCAGGCGCTTCTCCTAGGGTGACGTCACTTCCGCTCTCCCCCTCTATAAAAGCGTGGCTGTCGCGGTGAAGTCAGTCGGCAGAGAGAGAGCAGGATCAAAGGCGCCGCTGCCGACGCAGCAGAAAATTTAGCTCTCCAGAAATACCGAAAGGCGACCAAGTGTTTCCACCAGAATGCGTCTGTGAGGACTGACTGCAGACACGAGCTGCTTCTCATTAAACAATTAACACAATAATTAAAAAAAAAAAGAAAAAGCTTCGCTGTTTTGTTTTATTCCTGGAGAGCTTAATTCACCTCGTCTCCAACAAAATGATCCGGAGAGGAGTCTTCCTTCTGACTGTTTTATCCACCTGCTGCGGTGAGACAAATTATTATTATATTCATTGTGATTTTGTTGAAGTCGTGGGGCGTGCGTGTGGAGACGTGGCTGCGCAGTTCAGCACCAAGGACAGCATCTAAAGCCTGCTTCTTGTTTCTCCTGCAGTCCTGTCATTGCCAGTGACTTCAAGTCAGCTGGAGAATGAGGACGTGGAGGTAAGAGCTCATCAGCTGTAAAGGTTGCTGTTAGAAACATCTAATCCTTGCATTTGAACTCTGACTAAAATTAATACTGTACTTAATAATAATTAGAGACCCATGGAGAACCTTGACCTCCTATAGGAGAAGCAGGCTCTGTTTTTACAGAGTTTTCTAGAACAGTGAAGCAAGAATAGAAAGAGGACGTGCGTGAAAGACGAATAAAAAACAGTGTTTGGATAGGTAAAGCACACAAACTGCTGCGCTGATCCTGATTTCTCAATGGGGGAGTTGTAAATAATTAAATCTGTGAGGAAACTCAATGAGCTGCAAGCAAAGAATATCAGAAGAATTGGAATGCATGAATATTTATTACACATTCATAAATAATGGGGACCATAGCAGCATCGCAGTTTAACCACAGACATCACAACTAATTAATTTATCTAATGTTTTAACTATTTATGTGTCTACTTTGACCTGATTTGTCCACAGGTGATGAAATGCGTTGTGGAGGCGCTGGCTGACGTGCTGTCGAGGCCACACCTCATGCCCATCAGTCAGGAGTGTTTGGTCACGCTGAAAACAGGTGAACACAAAAACACTTGCACGGTTCAGAAAAGGAGACGATGTGACACATCGTGCATGCTGCAACAGTATGATGTAACGGCCACTTTCAAACACTTGGTGAAAGGTTTCCATGACTTTAAAGATTTCTAAAGAGTTTTGACTACGGATGCAGCATGAGCTCTTCTGAATGTGTTTGCAGCATGGACATAATTTGCCTAATTCAATTTCCCCAGATACACACATCCAATGTTTGCATTTATTAAAGTGCATACTTGTAGCCACATGACAGCACATATAAAAGTATGAACTGCAGATTCTAAATACTCTTCAGTCAATATTTAAAATACAGAATAAAATACACAAAGCCACAACATAATGTAAAATTGGGCTGGCTTTGATGAGTGGCACAGGGGAAATTTATTATAACCAGGCTGTCACCTTTAGAAGGTGGTTCTTTAACTCCCGTATTGTTGTCTTTTCTAAATAAATAATAATGATAATTAATATCTATCAAATTCAGAATTTAATTCAAAATCTTACTTAAAACCTACCAGGCTCTCAACAACCTAGCTCCATCTTAAAAAGTATATTAAAGACCTTATTGTGCCATATTTTCCTAACAGAGCACTTTGCTTTCAGACTGCAGGTTTACTTGTGGTCCCTAGAGTTTCCAAAAGCAGAATGGAAGAAGATCTTTCAGTTATCAGGCTCCTCTCTTGTGGAAACAACTTCCATTTTCTGTCTGTGAGGCTGACACATTGTCCAGTTTTAAGACTGGGATCAAGACTTTCCTTTTTGATAAATCCTATAGTTAGGGTTGGCTTGTTATGCTGCTAAAGACTACTGGAGGATACATTGACCTCCTTACGGAAAATGAATTGTTAAAATTGAATAGTTTTCATTTGATATTATTTATATCTTAACATGTAATTCTCGACCTGCCATTCTGTATCTGTTCCTCCTTCCTGTTCCTCTCAAACTCAGCCGGTCGAAGCAGATGACCACTTGTCCTGAGCCTGGTTCTGCTAAAGGTTTCTTCCTCGTGAGGGTTTATTTCCTTTTCACTGTTGTCTTCATGCTTGCTCAAGATGATTCTGTGAAGAAGATAGTCTCAAAGCAGTCTGCTCCTCAGATAAACAATAACTTATTTTTCTGTTCAGTGTCCTGGGATGACTTCTGTTGTGACTTGGTGCTATATAAATAAACTGAATTGAATTGAACCGAATAGCAATTTCCATCTCAGAAGATACTGAGCTACCAAAAGTATTACCTCTATGTAACACATTAAAGACCAGTTGGACCACTCACAAACGAAAAATATGTTTTAGTTTGAGTATCAGATGTCCTTCCATCCATTATCTTTACCTGCTTCTTCCTTTCCAATTTGCGGGGCTCACTGGTTCTCATGGTCACTTGTTCTCATGATCAGCAGTCACTGTGTGAGAGACGTGGGACACCCTGGCCAGGTCGCAAGTCCATGGACTAATTAATTGAATATCCAACTAATAACAATCAAATCCTCTTTTTTTATCCTAACTATAAATCTTAATCAAACCCAGTAGACGAAATAACACTGAGGCCTGATTGTCAGCTTTACCTTCCTTGGATGATGGTTTCTAGTAACCAAAATATCCAAAGAACCTGAGGTGACTACTAAAGATGTATCCCGAAATTCTAACAACAAACCTAAAGATGTGCTACGTAATCATACATGATACTGGACATGTGCCAGTGTGTGCCTTGCCTTTGACTTGCTAACTCCAAACTGTTTTGTTCATTGGATTAATTTGGGTTTGTAGAAAAAAAAAACCATTTTCATATTTTTTTAGTATCTTGTGAATAGTTGATACTAACGCTTCATTTGGTTACCACAAAAGGGATCCAGAGTTCCACCAGTGGTATTTGTGCCACAGTAAAATTATAGGTTTACAATCCATCTCATGATTTTGTATATATTTCACTCAGTCACTTCGAATCATACAATGGGAAGCAACACTGATCTTTAACTATTGATTTTTATTACGGTACCTAAAATTACTGATGTGTTTAATCATTGAGGTATAAAAGTCGTTTTGCTAATTGTAAAGATTTGTTTCCTTTCTGCATTCATGGTTCTTGCTACAGACTAGGTGCTTGCTTCATGTCACAAAATGTGCACTTCTGTCAGACATGACACTATGTCCGCTGACAAGCAAAGTCAAAAACACTCATTATCTTGCTAAAATGACACTTGTTGAAGGTTACATTAGGTATCAGGTGAAGATCCTGTCCTTGAAATCAATGTGTTGAAAAAAGCAAAAATATGGGCAGGTGTAAGGACTTGATTGGCTTTGACAAGGGGTAAATTGTGATGGGTAATAGCATCTCTGCTACTGCTGCTCTTGTGGGATGTTGCTGAGCAAGAGTGGAAAAAAAAGACATGGACTGTTTGATGTGCTTTTACTTTGCTTGTAAGTCCAACAATTTTATTAAATGTGTTTAGAAATGATTTATAAAGCTGGTTAATTAGGTACTTTTGGTCTATTTAGTGTTTTGTTCCATCCTTTAAAAGTGGCCAGGTTTGCTGAAGGTTGCAGTTGAATGCCTATATTAATATTTACTTTTTAATTTTTTTTATTTTGAAGGAGAACAAAGTATCGTTTTGTTTTGAGATTCTGGTCTTGGGTGAAAGAAGGAGCACCACCTTTTTAAAGACAGGATAATTAATTTATTGCTTTATTGAATAAGAGAAGGAGAAGGGGGGGGGGTGGGGGGGTTTAAATTTTATGTCTCACACTTGCAACCATCTTGTGAATGAAATAAACTTTGCAAAAACTTTAATTACTTTAGTTGGATCCCCTTTCCTTTTGATTAAAAACATCACAGCATGTGACTCATTTGATTTTTTTTTTTTCAGTAGCGATATATAAAGCACAAATCAAAAGTATTTGAGTCAGTTTGCAGAGATTTTATCAGTGTAAACCCAAATAATAACATCTGTCTTGGAAAAAAAATTGTCAAAAGAAACCATGGCACCAAAATGCTTTCAATCTGTAGAAGAAACAAAAAGGTTTTTATTTTTGTATGATATTGCTAATGCTAACAAGCTAGCTAGTAGCAGCAGATTTCTTGCAGGCATTGTCTTTTTTGGGTGAGCATGTGGTTGCATTTTATATAGATGTAAAATAAAATAAAACACAAAGGTTCACAGTAGATCTTGGAAGTACAGAAGACTTTGGGTCTAGCTAATGGAAATGTCCAAAATGGAACAAATCTTTGTCTTTGCCACATTATCATAAAACGAGGACATGCTAAGCTATCCTGCTACATTCACAAACACATTTTGCTGTAAAGTAGATCCTCACTTATTGTGGGGGTTACTTTCCTGACACCCCCACGGTAGGTGAAATTCTGTGAAGTTAGGACGTTATATTTATTTTAGTATTTATAAATATCTTAAGGCTATATAAAACCTTCCCACACTCTTGCAGTGTGCTTAACTATGTTCTAAGCTTTCTAAATGTTCTAAAAGAGCACAGCAAAAGAGAGAAGACAGGCTGATGCTACGGTTACTGAATTAATTGCTGGGGTGGACTGGCCATTGGGAGCAACGGGGCATTTCCCGGTGGCCTGGCCTGCTCAGTGATTGCCAAGGGGGACAAAAGGCTTGGTTCAGGTTGTGCTCAGACAGAGAAAGGAGGAGGGCGGGGAGGGGGGTCTCTTTTATCTGTACTCAGCCACACTCTCTCTTCTTTTAAATTTAATTACTCTTATTTTTCCACATAAGCATTTTCTCCGCTATTCTACATTAGTTCATCTAATATGTTCATCCCTGCTCCCTGAGCAGAAGCGATGGGTAAAGACAGACCCCACCCCCTCCTTTCTCTTTCTGAGTTGGTCACGCGTGTCTTTGCTCTGCTGTGACAGACAGCCTCAGAAAGAGAAAGCAGGGGTGGGTCTGTCTTTCCCCAATGCCATTCATTCTTTTTGTGTACAATCTTGGATTGAAAACCTGCAAAAGAGAGAGTCCGCAAAAATCAAACTGCAAAGTATTGAAGTACTGTAGACAAAATGCCTTTCTAAAAATTGGTGGAACGGGAAAATGAAAACATCTTTACGTTTAATTGTTTTTTTGGTTTGTTTTTGGTGGTGGGGGGGTATTTTTCCACTTTTTTTTTTTTTTTTCAACCTTTATTTATACAGGTTAATCCCATTGAGCCTTGGGGACTCATTTACAAGAGAGACCTGTTTTCAAAGAGTGATGACAACAGTGGACAACAATGACAACAATAGGCAATCATAAAAGAGGCTGCTGTTTTTTTTTTTTTGTTACACTTGTATTGTGTGTTGTCCAGGGAGACTTAAGTTGTATGACTATTGTGGAGGCCATACATTCTAAATGAAACTAGTGCTGTCAATCAATTAAAAAAATTAATCAGATTAATCAATCTCTATCTGGGGGCTGTGATTAATCTGGTTAATTTTGTAAGCTTGAAATGTAATATGCAGGTTTTGTCATGGTCAACGGCCCCCATTGTCCCCCCATCTGCTCACGTCTCTGCCCTTTCATGACATGCATGTTTTTGGTCACACCTGCCAGCTTCCTCCACCTCCTGACTCCTCCATCCAGCAGCTAATTATAAAAACTGTTCTTGTTTTTCACTCCTGTGTCTGGTTTATACTGAATCCAAAGCCCGCTCCTGACAGGTTTTCATAAAATGTTGAAGAAAATGTTTTATTGTCTCAGACCAAAGAGTTTTCAGGTTTTCATACCCAGCAAGTTTCACAGAAGTTATTTTGTTTCAAACATTAATTTATAAATGTTAACTCAAATGTCTCGTTAAGTGTCATCTATGTGATCAAAACATGTAACCCTTCAAATTCCTCTTTTGCTGACATAAGATTTCTTGTTTCGCCAAATAGATATTAACACAAAACAAATAGCCTAAAAAGTGCTATGATCAAAAATAATTTTAGAGTAAAATTATTTGGAAAAATATAGAACGAAGCTCGCTTCGGATATTGTAGCTTCCTCCACTACACATGACAGCATGTGTGGAGACGCACATGGCCCCTGATAACAAACCCATCCATCTATTATCTTTACCTGCTTCTTCCTTTTTGGGTCGCTGCTCACCGGTGCTCATGTCCAACCTTCACAGAGACGGACGGGTACACCCTGGACAGATCACAAATCCATTTCAACCGGCGAGTCAGCGGATGCGCACAGCCGGTGACAGGTGGTTGGACCTGCCTCCTCCTCAACAAGTAGCTTAACACCATTTTAAATCGTGCATTCTTATTTACTTTTCTTTGTGCTGCGATTCGTAAAAACGCATCATAGAAGTCCGAGCCCACGTGCGCAATTACAGGTAGTCCCCGGTTTACGGCCGAGTTCCGTTCTAACGGCCCGGCCGTATATCGATTTAGACTTAAAACGGAAGTGCACACACGTGGCGGCCGTAAACGCGGATTTTAGATAGAGAACGAAACCAAAACTAAAACAGCGATCGGTAACGGCTTTTTAAACACGTTTTTTTCTATGTAAAACAACTTAGAACGGCCGTTTTAATGTGTTTTAATGTGTTTCCAAGCAGTTAGCTAACAAAATACCCTAAAAAAAAAAAATGAAAAAAAATTAAAATGCTGCATAAAAAAGGCAACGTAAGGTGTGATGACGTCACTGGGGGCGGCGCCCTAAGTACAGAACGCCGTAAGTAGAGATCGCCGTAGGTTGAGGACAACCTGTACTTTTATTTAACCTTTAACTCTTTAACTTTTAAATCTTTTAGTGAACTGTTTGGTTTTGTTTAGCGTTTAGCTTAGTGTATAACTTTGCTGTTTAATATACCATATTATTTTACACTATTAGTGTTTAGCGTAGATCTTTTAACGTATTGTTTAGCATTCCTTTAGTGTACATTAGTGTACCGGTATATCTTATGTCCTTGTATACTGTTTCTTTTTATATTTTTGCTATTTTTCGGTGTAACTGGGACCCAGAGTACATAATTCCGTTCAACCTCATGTACCACATATGATGCGAATGTCAATATAGAACCATGAACTTGAACTGCATTTAGCTTTTAGCTACCTTTTAACTGTTTAGTCTTTAGCTACCGGTCTTTTTACATTTAGCGTTGAGATCTCTTCTATTCAAACACTGATCTCTGACATACGTTTCAATACCTTTGCTATTATTTGTCATCTTGTGCTACTTTTAAGTTTTAGCTTCTTTATGCTAGTTTTAGCTTTATGCTACCTTTTAGCTACATTTGGCCAGCTTTAAAATAAAATTGTTTTAGGCTAACTTTTTTATATTTGGTATTTAGCCTGCCTTTTGCTACTTTTGTTTGTTTTTTTAGCTTTGAGCTAATTTTCTGCTTATTTTGGCCAGTGTTGTTTATTTTAGCTAGACCCAGTTTTTGCATTTTCAGCTAATTCTTTTACAAAACGTGCAATTTATCTAGTTAGTTTTGCAGTGTGTGTCCTGAGGTCAGGAGACATTGTGATTAAAAGTCCAAAGGTTGAGGACAGCCCAGTCCCTCCAGCTGTTTGAGGACTAAAGGGTCACAGAGACATCCAGTCAATAAACGCTGACTGAGCGGACACACATGTCCCTGCTAACAGCACAGCACAACAACAAGCCTAGCTTAGCTCAGCCGGTGTCCCACAGCTTCCTGTTGTCTGACGAGGCCACGGTGACACAGTGTCCACACGGTGTCCACACAGTGTCCACAGCGCTTGTGAAATTAACTCATTGTCACAAATCCAAACACACATTTCACTGCCTGTCCAGCAGTCGCCACATTGTGTGAAGATCTACCTCATACTGGATGTACTGCTTCCTCCACTCCGGGGTGATATGAGCTGAGAGATGTTCCGTAAATTTCATTTTGACAGCCGGCTGGTTTTCTTCTCTTCTGCGTCTAGTGTCACCAGGACCAGAACGGTTCAGCAGAGACTTCCGCTGTGCTGCTCCAGAAACGTTTTATAAACTCTCATCCGCAGATTTTGCAGCCTGGCAGCTCACCGATGCCCTTTTTGTTTCACCTTACCCTCGATATGTGCGGACACACATTCTGGTCTATTTGTTGAAATCACTAAACGGAGAGCTCGTGGTGTCACATCTTAACGGATGAAGACAGACTGTAGGCCTTCGCTGGATTTATCAGCGTCAACACAGCGTTTAGTCTAAGAAACACTAGCTTCGCTCGATCGCCTCCTCTCTCTCTCTCTGTATTCATTTCCCTGCCTCTCTCTACCTCCTGAATTACGATGCTTTCAGGTGCGACTGGGAAATACAAGTGCCTTCCCAGTGCTAGTGTTAGTTGCTAACGCAAGTAATTTGTTTAATCTTAATATTGTCTCTGTAATGGTCCTGTGGCGGACATGAGACCTGTCCAGGGTGTGTCCCGATCCCTATCAACTATAGACCGTTGGGAAACTTGAACAGGAATAGAATTAAAAAACATAGAATTATGAACGGGATGTATGTGTGTACTTCGTGAAAATTAATTTTATAAAACAGATCTATTACTTCTCAGACACGTTTTATATTTTCGTTGCTAACCCAAAAATGCTAATGGTTTTAACTTGCCTTCATTGTTTAAACTGTATAAATTCCGATGTACCTTGAATGTGACAATAATGACGTTGCCCGCTGCCACCGTTGGGAGAAATGACGTAGATGCAGGCCTGAGTGTGTTTTAGTGAGCAGGGAATGATGGGAATGTTTCCAGTGCTCCTGGTGTGTTTATGCGTCAGTCCAGGGTCTACGACCCTCACAGTCAAAAGGACACAACTCTGCTCCTTCTCCCTTTACAAATAAATTCACCCAGAGCTAAAAGACATACTTAAAGATCCACAATAACTAGGACATAGATATAGAAATTCTATTTGTTAGCAGTAAACAAAGAGGCTGTCACCTGAAAATGATTAGTTTCATGAGCTCTGAGTGTTGCAAGACAAGAATACAACAAGAACATGTACTCTGCCCTAATACCACCTAAAACATGTGATTTGTTTAATGTAATAAATCACTACACTACAGGTGTGATTGAGACTCTCAAATCATAATGAATTACCTTTTCCAGATGAGGATGTGGGAGGTGTACATCTGGATGTCCCTAAGCCACTCCATTAAATGATGGGCAGCAAACTCCTCTCCTCTTTCAGGCTCTGTGTAGTCAAATCTGCCTCACAGGCCAGAAACTCCATCCATCCATTATCTTTACCTGCTTCTTCCATTTTGGGTCACGGGGGTCGCCAGTGCCCATGTCCAGCAATCACTGTGCGAGGGGCGGGGTACACCCTGGACGGGTCGCAAGTCCATCACAGTGCCACATGGAGACAAACAACCATTCACTCTCTCACTCACACCTAGAGACAATTTAGAGTTACCAATCAGACTAGCATGCATGTTTTTGGACTGTGGGAGGAAACTGGAGTACCTGGAGAAAACCTACGCATGCACAGAGAGAACATGCAGACTCCACCCAGAAAGGCCCTGGACTGGGATTTGAACCAGGGACCTGCTCGCTGAGAGGCAGCAGCTCTACCAGTTGTGCCACTGTGCTGCCGGCCAGAAACTCAAAAGTACTTATTTCTCTGCTGGGCCCCTTTTCAGTCAAACGTTCTGTCACAGTTTGCAGACATGTCTGATCCAAGAATGCAGACTAACACCTTGATGGTCGTGAAGGGATGTTGTTTTCCAACAGAACGTCGGTGCCAGCAGCTCTTCCTTCTACCTCATCCATGCATGATGTTCCAATTGAGTGTGTAGATTCTTGCACATCTCTCTTTTAAACCACATATCAAAAACTAGATAAAGAAACTGAAATCAAAACTGGGTTTCTTTTTCAGAAATAGATCTAGATTAAATCTTAATGTCAGAAAGCATCTTGTAATCGCTACCTTCCTACTGACCATTGACTATGGTGACATTATTTACATGCATGCTCCTGCCAGCTGCTTGCAGATGTTGGATGCTGTCTACCACGGCACACTAAGAATCATAACTAGTTGTAATATATACCGTACCCATCACTGCACTCTGTACTCCTTGGTCAGTTGGTCATCATCATACACGTAGACTCTCACACTGGTTCATTTTCATCTATAAAGCCCTCCTTGGTCTGCTACGTTCTTACATCTCCTCCCACATATCATTCCGTCAGTGCAGTTACAGCGTGCGCACTTAGGCCATCATTACCTGCAGCGTTCCCTCAAAGACTGAACTATGGCAAAAAGGCCTTTTTTTACTCAGCTCCTGCACTGGAACACCTGGCAACAGGAACTGAAACTGCCCACCTTAGATTCTTTAAAGGGTTTTTATAAAAATGATAATGTAAATAGAAAAATCAAAGCAAATATGTTCTTGTTTTTACTATTTCACCTTGTTTTATGGCACCTTGAATATTGTTTTATAGCACTACTTTTATTTTAAGTGTATTTTCACTGTAGTTTACTGTTATTGTTGTCTGTACTTTATATGTTCTGTCTGGAACAGGTCTCTCGAGTCCTCATGGCTAAATGAGACTAACTGGTATAAATGAATGTTGAATGAATGAAGGCAGCCTTTCACTGCAGGCAGTGTCTAATTGAGCATTACATTTTGTTTAATTCAATTCTATTCAAAATACTTTATTAATCCCAGAGGGAAATTAAATGTCGTTGTAACTCATCATCATGGTTTCATTCAAGAGTTGTTATAGATGCTGATGGCTGTGGGCAGGAAGGATCTCCCACAGGGAATCCGAAGAATCTGGCGATAGATGCCGATCCATCCACCTGGTCCCGTTGGGCCTCTCGGTCCTCCAGGGCAGCAGGACAGCACAGATGCTGAACAGAGCTCTTCCCGAGCAATGACCACTCCTCCCAGCAGCCTGTCAATCTCCTCACACGCTGCGGACACCCAGCTGCAGGTGTCGAGGGATGATCCCTGTCCTCCCGCTGACACAAGTCATGTATCTCGCCAGCTCCAGGTTTTCAGTGGTCAACTACGCGAGCACCACCAGGTAGATGGAGATGCATCCACGGCACCTCCTTTACAACTCATTTGGGATTTGAGGCTGTAGTTGAGGTAATAGAGCTTTTGAAATGTTAATCAGCTGCTCCTGGTTGTTAAAAAACACCTTGTTGTTATGGATACTCATCATAAGAAATGTCCAAAAGTTAAACGTTTTCAGTAAAAAAAAATCCTTCCAGCTGCACAGCATCTGATCCCAGAGGAAATAATCATCTGACAAACGTTGGTTTACATCCAGAAAATGAGGAATTAAAGTTTTCAAAAGCAATAACAGAATGAATGTATCAGAGCTGCTCCAACATGCAGCCGCCTGAAGCGGTGCAATTCTAGAAATGTTAATTATGACATGAACATAATTTTAATTCATTGATTCAACCTTTATTGTACCTTGGCTTGTAAATGAGTCTTCATGACTCAAAGAGTCTAACCTGTGTAATTAAAGGTTGAATGAAAATAAAACATAATAATAATGTTTTCTAACGTAGAGAAAAATGTATCTGCTGTAGAGTATGTTGTCTGCTTTTGACAGCATAGCAAAAGAAAGAGAAACTTTTTAAACTAAGAGTGTCCAACAGCTCGATTGAACTTCTTTTAAATCTGGCAGACAACATATAAATGATTCGAGCAGTATAATTAGAGAGAAACAGCCTCCTCTGGTGTTTTTCGAGAGAAGTGCAAAGGCTTCATTCATCCAAGTGCCAACAGAGCCTGATCCTGCTCAGTAGCTGAGAGTGGCCATGTTTAGGGCGATATATGGCCATACACAATAACTGGAAACGCAAATAGGCCTCTGAAAGGGCAGCTCTTTAATATCCTCTGATCATTAAATTACCTGCAACAGCTGAATAAATAAACATTCGTAGTTATTATTACTCAAAAACAAACATTTGTTTTCTCAAACACAGAGGGGCTATTGTCAGTTCAAAGCAAAATAAAAATACAACACGGCACATTTTATGCCCAATGACAAAATAGTATAAAGCAATACATCAGTCTGTAATGATGGCCCAGACAAGCAAAGCCCTTGTATAAACTTTGACCTTGATTTGTGGCCTTCACCTTAGAGCTGGGTGATGAAAATATGACTTGACAGGCTGTCTAATGATGGTACAAATTCCTATCAAGTTTTGTTCTATTATCTTGAGTAGACCAAACATTTTGGTCCAGACAGTAAAAGATGAATGAAATGTTCTTATATATCACCTTTCTGTGTAAACAAGACGCTCAAAGCTCTTTACAACACATTCTGTGTCCTCATTTATTCATTCATACAGCACTCTTCTAGATCTGAACAACCAATAATCAGAGCTTTAGGTCACATTCCTGCACTGATGGGACACACATCAGAGGCAAGGAGGGGTGCAGTGCCTTGCCCAGGGACACTTTGCCATGTGACTGCTGGTGGAATTTAACTCAATTCAGGTCAATTCAATTAAGTTTATTCACATAGTGCCAAGTCACAACAGAAGCCATCTCAGGGCACTGAACAGAAACATTCATATACAGGTAGTCCTCAACTTACGAACGGGTTCCGTACCTACAAACCGTTCGTAACTCAATTTTGCTGTAAGTCGGAACTCATTACACGTGGCGCCGCACCCGTTCGTAAGTCCGGATTTTT
>JARVGV010000192.1:13626660-13639551 GCA_031762435.1 Hypsolebias longignatus | reverse complement strand
ACACACACACACACACACACACACACACACACACACACACACACACACACACACACACACACACACACACATAGACAACACTAACATTAAGGCTTCAACTCACATACAAAGACACATTCAGACCCGTTTGGACTGTGAAACAGTGGCTTGCTGTGGTGTGTTTGCTCCCAGCACAGCTGCTCAGAGTTTACAGGTCTGGTCTTGGACTAATTAAACATCTCGTTGAGAGAGGAGGTCAGCATTTACATATAAATATGCATAAAGTAAAATGGTCGGATTTATAAAAATAAAAATAATAAAATTCAAGAGATTTGGGCGGAAACCAAACAGTAGGTTTGTCATGTCATAACAATAAAATAAAAAAACACATAGTTATAGTGCAGAAACGTTTGGAGCTGCAGGGCAACCCTCTGTCTGAGTCTAAGTGGCTGCCATGCACCAGCCGTACAACACTCCCAGACACCAAGACGAGTGTCTGAGCTACTTTAACACATGAGAAAATGGCAAAGTTCAAACATTAAAAAACACATATACTGAGCTGCAAACTGAAATGAAGTTCTGTTTGTGTTTTCAAGTCATTCGCTCGAATCGTCTCTCCGTGGTTCACGCCATGTCGCCATACATCTTCTTGTAGTACATCGACTCGAAGATGTCGTTCTCCCCGGGGCAGTTATAGTGGCAGGCGCAGGACTTGATGAACATCATGCGCTTCTTCATGACTTGCCCGTCGGGGCATTTGAACTCCATGGGCAGGGTGGTGGTCCTGTGGGGGGTGCAGCAGCGGCCGTCCAGGCAGACGCCGCAGAACTTTGGCCTGTAGGACTTGGTGGTGGTGCAGCCAGAGATCTCAAACTTCATGGGCTTGGAGACTCTGGGTGTGCGGATGCACTTCTTCCCTTTCTGCAATGAAGAAAAATCACAGGACGGACAGATTCAGAGGGCGTTCTTGGGTAGTAGCGAGCGGTCGTGGATGAGCAACGTGTTTTAACGAGAACTCACCCTGATGCTTTGCTCCAGCTGCGACTCACACGGTCGCACCATGCACAGACGGGTTTGTTTCTCCAGGCGGCAGTCGCGGTTGTCATTGGTCACCCTGGTGGAAATTCCAAGGCCACAGGTTTTGGAGCAGGCACTCCATTCAGTAGTTTGAACCAGACAGTTCTCTCTCATCATATTGGGATCGGGGCCGTAAGTCTCCTCCTCTCTGTACGCTACAAACACAGGAGGTCACACTGGATTAGAATAAAGCGCCGTCTTGTTTCATGCACAGCAAACGAGGAGACACTTACCAGCCAGAGCAGTGCCCACAAAGGTGTTTGTAGGGGGAGAATCACACACCCACTCCTCGCAGCACTTCCCGGGCACTTTGACTCGTCTTGGCATGGGGCAGTCCGGACTGGGCAGCCGGATGTTCATGGAGCAGAGCGGGACACATCCCACAGCTCCGTCCAGACAGGTGCACTGGTACTTGCAGCTGCTCTGGAACATCTCCCCGCTTTTGTACACCATGCCGCCGATCACACAGGTGGCTCCTTCTTGGGCTGTGGGCATATACAAGGTGGAGGTCACGGTTTGGCTCGTGCACTGTGGACGATGATGCGCGGCGAGAAACTTGCAGTGGCTCACCTGTGCAGACGCCGATGCGTCTATTGGTGGGAGCACCAAAGTCACAGGAAAGGCCTTTGTGCGGATCGCAGACGTCTCTCTCGGTGCAGAGCTCTCCCATCTGTTTGGCACACACCCTGCAGCAGCCGCAGCCGTCGAGCACTAGACTCACTCCTGGGGGGCACTGGGGCGGGGTGGAGGGGCACGAACACTGGCCGGTGCACTCCTGACCCACAGCCTGAGCACAGAGAAACAAACTGTGGTAAATATTGTGCACACTTTGCTCTGCAGACAGAATTTTGCATCTATACACTTAAAGCACGACGTCATTGTAGACTGAAGGTAATTAAGTCATAATAATTACTTTTTTGGTTGAACTTACCATGTATGAGAACATGACGCACAGCACAGGCAGCAAGATGATTTTCTTCATTCCAGCAGACATCTTCTCAGGTTTTCAGTAATAAATTCTTCCAACGTCTTCGTGGAGAAAGTCTTCCTTTCGTCTCAGAGTTGGAGCTTGTGAAAGTCTTCTGATCAAGTTGATCTCTTGTCAATCCGCAGCTCCGCTCACCGTCTTTCAGTTGTTTCTTAAGTGAAAGCTAGAGTTTAGCTTCAGTAGAGGAGTTGATCTGAGTTCTGACTGCACACCCGGGCTCCCTTTATACTCCCAGGCCCTCGCAGCACGTCACTGGGGGTTGAATGGAGAGCCAGCCCTGGATAAACATGGACATACTTGGCATTCTTTCCTCGCTTCCTGACCCCCACTCCAGACATCCCACATTCCTGCCGTCTGAAGGCAAGGTACTGCTGCTCAGCCAAACAGCACCGTTTCCCTCTCTCTCTTTTTCTTCTCAGACCTGCTTTCATCTGTAACGGGAGGATAAGTCTGGTTTGGAAGCCCGGGACCCCACACTGGGAATTCCTGAAGACTGACTTCATAAACAGACAGCCACTACCTATAAATATTTAATTTAATTTTTTTAAAAAGGAAGGAAAGAGGGAAAAGGACACGCAGTTCAAAAGTGAAGCCACTTATAGTTGACCATGAAAGAGGAGCGGTTTCCAAAACAACAGGTAGAAGCTCATTAAAATGCACAAATCATAAAAACCAATGGATTGATGAGTAGCAGGTGGTTAAGACTTTAAGCCCGCAACAACATTCCTCAACCTTGGCTTCAAAGACGCACAAACATTATGTACTTTGGTAAATTAAGCGGTCAGGAAAAGGAAATTATTGGAGTCATTATCTTGAGCTGGTTATCTGTCAAGGTACTCATTTCAGCACAGAGAGCTGCCAGCCGCTGGCTCGTAACTTTTGCCTTTTGTTCTCATGTGATCACGTCTGGGACTCTGCAGCTGGATTTTTCTGTGCTGAGGTTTCTTTATTTAAGTTTATTATGTGCGTGCTGTTTTCGTCTGCATCTATTTACAGAGCTGCAAAATGATACTTAAAACTATGCTTTTGTTAACTGTCATCAACAACGACAACAACAAACGCAACGACAGTTGTGCCTTCAAAACAAATTACTTATATCTACAAGTACAAGGCCCTTTCTTTATTAGTTTGCTAAATTTCTACAATGGTCTGGAATAAACAAATTAAATTTCTGGATATTTTCAGCCACTATAGTTTCTTTAAAACACACAGAAGAATAATTTAGTTTGGTGCACTCTGCAACGTTACCACTAGATGGCACTAATTCCCATATGCTGCCCCTTTAAGTAATAAAATGTTTTTAAATGAAATTTGTGAATTACACGTGGATGGCATGAATTCAAAATCTTGAAACATAAGCATGATAAGCTACACAAAGACATATTTGAGTAAACTAAAGTTAAACTGATTAATTTGATGCTTTATGGTTAATTTTTTGTTTTGTCCAATCGATGTTTATTCAGCAGCTGCTGGCGGTAGTGTTATTCTAACTAGAACAATGATTACTGCTGCAAGCATGAAATACAGGTGATCATGTAACAGTGTCTGTCTTTAGTCTGTTGGCAACATTACTCACAAACTACTGCACATATTTTAATGAAACTCTCAGAAAATATTCAATGGATGTGCATCTATAACTGATAACCGTATTTTTTGGACTATAAGGTGCACCGGATTATAAGGCGCATTAAGCGAAACGAAAACATTTTGACAGATTTTTGGGCGCCGTGTACCACATAAAATCGGTTTGATGTCAGTAAGCACAACCAGAGTTAATACATAAGGTGCACCAGATTAGAAGGCTCACTGTTGATTTTTGAGAAAATTAAAGAATTTTCAGTGTGCCTTAAAGTCCAAAAAAATACGGTATGTTTTAGAGTCAACTTAATTCAAGATGGCTGGCACAGGTATTTGCTTTAGACAAACAAAAATGGCTACAACTCGGTCAATTCAACATATACTGAGCTGAAACTTGGTGTTGTAGAAGCTGAAAGCCATTTTCAACGCACTCTTTGAATGCTAGCAGAAAACACAATATACTGTATTTGCTTGAACATTAGCATATAAGATAGGTAATAGAGTCAGAGAGTCAGAGTCTTTATTGTCATTTGCACCGCATGTGGTACATGTGATGAAACGAAATTATGTACACAGGGTCCCAGTTACATCCAAATAAAATGTAAAAGAAATAGCAATGTATTCAAGAAATTATAGTATCATTCTAACTTATTTTAAGGAAAATACTGTACAATGTTGTTGTTTTGGGATTGCCACAGCAAACAGACTTGCACAAAACATTAACAAATTGTTTTATACCATATACCATTTCTGACGTAACCATCTCGAACCTGCAATCTCAGGATTACATGACCGCAGCACTTACCACAGAGCTACCACAGCCCACAGGAAAATACGATGCACTGTAAAAAGCTAAACATGTACTGTACTTCAGCATGCTTGTGTTTTGTTGTGCATAATTTCTTTCCACAGCTTTTAACTATAGCTTCATTAACTATGATTAAGTTTTTAAATGTAAAACACAAAGTTTACTGCAACACTTTCAGCATTGTACAGCATCAGCTTTACTAGAATTGGAGTGAATCATCTGCATACGATTGTACTTCAAGATAATTTGTGCAACTGGGTATTTTCTCTGCATACAAACTTTATACTATACTGAAAGTATTGTCTTCTGATTTACAGTACCTCGAATTGCTAAAGAAACCCAAACAAGGTAAGCTGAACCGGACATTATAGTTTTCCTTTAAAAATACTGATGTAATTAACAAAAACTGACCAGAATTTTGTTAAATAAATGCTAATTGATTTAAACATTAAGTTGCTTTGTTTCCCTGCTGAACAGGGAACATTTAAACCAGAGGCTGGAGATTTTATCTCACGTTGAACAGTACATCTTGAGTCCACTGAGTCCTATTCAGCATAAATGATTAAAAATATTTGAGCTGACTTCAGTGAAAGTACAGCCCGGTCCATGAAGGTAATACAGGGCTGACACGACAAGAACAAAGTCTACATGCTCTTGGACTTCTCACCTGCCTAATGAGGTTTAGTCTGTGATGGACTTGAAAGGCCAGGTGTGCCCTGTTCCCGGCCAGGCTTATTTTACTACATCAAGCCCAAAGTAAAGGCTTGCAGGAAAGAGGCTAGACGGAGGTTTGTGTATTTTTCTTTTCTTATTTTTTTCCCTTTTGGAAAAGGGGATCTCACACCAGGCTAGACTCGCATGAAAAGCTGCCATGCTCCTCTAGCCAGCAAATCGGAAATGAAAAGCTCCCGGAGAAACTTGGAGCTGAAGGAAAGGAATGTGAGCGAAAAGCCAGCAGACTGAGCTGTTACTAGAGAGGAAGTGTCTCCTTATAAGGGCGTCAGCACTTTCCCTAATAAGGTTATGTTCTCTTTGCTGGCTCAGTACAGCAGGGACTCCTGCTTGACCATTTGACCACAGCTGTTGAAAGTGTGAAAGCTTGGTGTTTCTGTGGATTCCTGTATCTCTGAAAAAAAACCAACAAGAGATGTGTGTGTTGCACGTCATCACAGCCTCAGGACCCAGACTTAAATTGCAGGCTATCTAACGGAAGCAGCTTGATGAAGGAGCGAGCTCCTGCCTCTCTGCAAAACAACACTCAGACATAGCTGACATTGTTATCGTACATGTGCAGGGATCTGGCTTAGTTTTTGTCAAGTTGTTGCTTGAGTCAATTTATCTTTCATCCCTTGACATTTTCAGGAGATTTTGAAATGAAAGTCACCAGATGATGAAGAGAAACACCATTGTTTTGTTCTTCGAGTGATTTAGCATATTATTTCTGGCAGCCCTGATGTGCACACAGCTACACATCTTTTTTGTTCTTGTTTCCTTTAGCTGTGGATGTTTTGAAAATTGCATTCTGGCTTTCTCCGGAATGTGTTTTGGATTTTGTTGCTGTGATGTCACGATGGAAAACTGTACACTTTGATGCCTCTCCAGACTGCAATAAATAAGATGCTATCTTTGTTTGTCTTTTTTAAAGAATGTGAGCGCAAGACCAGTAGAAACAAAATGAAACAAACTGTAATTTTTTTTTTTTTTGTTGTTGTTGTCACATTTGTCACCAAAAGTTGCCTCATAAGGAAAGTCTGGTCATTTTTCAAAGTGATGTTGTGTCAAATAACCTTCAGTAGTTATGGTAGTGTCTAAACCAGGGCTATTCAACTGGCGGCCCATGAGCCATTTCTGGCCCGCAGGTGACCTCAAATCAGCCCACCTCATTAAAAATTAAAAAAAAAAAAAAAAATAACATTTTTAAATAATGGGGCTGAGGTTTGGATTTTGGGTTCTGTTTATTGCATTTATGATTCAGTGTAATAAAATAAACACATTTAGAAGCTAACAGATCATCATAAACTTTGGTTTATTTATATAATGATTTTAATCGCTGGATATCTGGCCCCCGAGCTTTCGGAAACTGTAGCCCCCTGAGCAGATTTGTTGAATAGCCCTGATCTAAATCAACCGTAGAGCATGAATTCCATAGAAACATGGAGGGAACAATTAATTAGCTGCACCAGAATTTGTAGCAGATGAAGACACTATTAGCAATTGCAAATAACCATAAAATTGTGTATAAACAATTAAGTATTGAAAAATTGAAACTGATGTGAAGGTTTTTAAAGTAGTGTTCACATGAACCACCATCATGTTTTACGACAGTGTTATTCTTGGAAGGCAGCAATCAACTTTAGTCTCGGCTCCACTCAGACTAGCCTTTAGCTCATCAGTCAGATAAGAGATAAACAATTTATCCAACTTCAGGTTGTTCAAATATCTATCTACAATGGGTAAGGTGATCATTTTTCATAACTTTTCCTCTCCAAGAGATCTGACTTATCGCTTTAACAATAAAACGTTAAATTGACTGAAAAGCTCAAGTTGTTATTGGCTTTTTTGTCAGACTGAACAGTCCGAAGCTTGTTAGAGGCAGTTTCCTGTTCTGAATATCAGCAGGCTAACTGGCTGCATGTCTGTATGTTTGGATGGGTTGGCCATGGTGGCCAAAGGAAACATGTGTCTCTGTGTGAGGTAGGCTCAGATATATCAAGGCTAAGTATAGACAGACATATTTGTCTGAGAGATTTGCCGCAGGTTAAAATCAGTACTGGAGCTGCTGTGGCAGTGTTTCAGTGTCGGGGGAGTCTGCTCAGCTTGTGTTTGTTGGCACCAGTGTTATTAAACACATGTGAGCTAAGTGTATGACCTTTATCATGGACCACAATAGAAACTGTATTGATATGCCCAGTGTAGGTTAAAACGTGTGTCTCCTTGTTAGGTAACCACACCTATTATGACGGAATGGCCTTCATGAAGGTTTATTTCATTATAACATGGTGGATCTTGAGTTTTAATGTCTTTGTAGAGGAGAACACCATTCCAAGATCAATGCAAAACAGAATAACCAAGTGCAAATTAAGCTACTGGCTGCTAAAGACATTGCTTCAGTTTTACCAACTACACATAGGGAGAAAAAATATATATGTATATTAATAACATACTGTACTTCATACTGTTACAGAACAAGTAGAACATTGTTTAAGTTCAGTGATGTTAGAAAATTGATCAGTCTCACTTTTAGAATGGAAAACTTCTTAACAGTTTTGTTAAATCTGTAGCTTCTTCTCCTTTCGATTGCAAAATAATTATTAAAACAAAAAACAAGCTTTATTTTTTTTTTTCAATCAAAGCACGTTACACTTTGGATGAGTAACATTAGTGGGGTGTGAGATGAGCACAGGAACCATCAAAATGAACACAAAAAGAAATAGAAATGTTTGATTATTGGAACAAGATCTTTGTAACACAAGAGTTTACAATAGTAATATAATACAGTCAGAGTTTGTGATTTATAGATGGTTCCTAAACTCTTGTTTCACATGATTTATGTTCAGTCTTTTTTCCCCCTTGCATCCATCTGGCAGCTCCACAGACAGCTCTTGTCAAAATGGGTCTCTGACCAACATTTATCAGGTGTGAAAATGGTTTGATGAATGGCTGGATTAATATGGTCAAAACGTGGCATCACACATTTTGATCTCAGATATCTCAGATCAGAGGCAATGTGGTCAAAATAAAGGTACTTCTTCCAGCTACCTAACTGACAACAATGGTGTACCACAAGGCTCATTCTTATGACCCACCCTCTTCACAATCTACATAAGTAACATAGGCCAGATCAATCCAGATGCATCCTTACATTTCTATGCCAATGAGCGATGACCCAGTAGCCTATTGTTGAGCTAAAACAGTTGCTGAGGCTTGTCAGCTCTTACAGTTTGCGTTCGACATCATCCAGTCAGATTTGTTCCATCTCAAACTTGTGGTAAATGCTGATTAAGCAAGGGATGTTGTTATCAAACAGAAAGTCAGTAGCTGTCCTTCCTTCTAGCTTATGTATGAATGGTGTTCCTATTGAGTTTGTCAATTACAAATACTTGAGTATCTTGGTCGATTCATATCTCTCTTTTAAGCCTCACGTTGAAAACTTGGTAAAGAAATTGAAAGTTAAATTGTGTTTCTTTTTTAGAAATAGATCCTGTCTAACTCTGAATACTAGGAAACACCTTGTAACTGTGACTTTTCTTTCCTACATTGACTACGGTGACATTATCTACATCAGGGGTGTCAAACCCACTTACAAAAGGGGGCCAAAATTAAAACTTTTTTTAAACTAAGGGCCGGATTCAAAATCTACATTAACTCAATATCAATAATTAGATACCCAACATATTTTCTTGGTTGCAGGTTCCTCATCAGTCTTTGATCGTCTCATTTGATGTCCTTTGTTGCACTTGTACATGATAATCAAAGATTACTGAAACAAATTAAAGTGATTAAAGTATTTTTTCATTTAAAATAAGATCTTGGGGGCCAGATGAGATGTCAACGAGGGCCACATTTGGCCCCCGGGCCTTGAGTTTGACACATATGATCTACATGAACACTCCTACAAGCACCCAGCAGATGTTGGACACTGTTTATCATGGTGTGCTAAAATTCATAACTGGCTGTAACTACTATACCCACCATTGCACCCTGTGCATCTCTGTGCGGACCAAACTTGGCAAAAGGGCCCTCTCCTACTCCACTCCTGTTTTCTGGAACACCTTGCTAAAAGATCTGAAGCTGCTGACTTTGACCTCTCTAATGGATTTTAAACAACTGTTAAGCTCATTGCAAAAAACAAGGCAGACATGTTCCTGTTTTTAGTATTTTTACATCTTTTTACAATGTAGCTTATTTTTGTTTCATTTTAATATAATTTATTTTATTTATTTTTAATTTTATATGCTTTTATATGATTGTCTGTTGTTGTCTGTCCCTCATCTGTGTTATTTGTTTAAAACAGGTCAGTCTTGTTAATGGGTCCTCGTGACTCAATGATCTGTATAAATTAAGGCTGAATGAATGAATGAATTAATTAATATGGTCACAATGTATGATGCTGGCATGCGTCTCAACAGATGAACCATTATCAGGAATAATATGTTTTAATATTATATAATATATCTTGTTAGCCAGGTCTCTCTTGTAAATGAGTCTTAGAGGCTCAATGGGATTAACCTGCCTAAATAAAGGTTGAATGAATTATGTTTTGTTTTGTTTTTTCTCCCTCATACTTCAGTGATCCTCAGCTTTTCCAGTTTTCCCCGGGTCACTGAGACATCTGATGTCATAAGACCTGTAAAGTACTTGCAGGTCAAAGCCTGCCTTGTCTCCTGGTCCAGATTTACACTTGTTCCAGCCTGACAGTTTTAGCCTCATCACATCAGTGCTCCTTTCATAGTTCCTGTGTGACATCGCAGCTGAGAGTCAGCTGAGAGTTTCCAACTCTGGGATCAGTGGAGAAGACAGACTGTGAGTCTGAGTGGGCCACGTTTTTGCATATCCACGTCATGTTCTGTGCAACACTTCCTCCATTTAGTCTCTGCTCTAGTCAGAGAGGGAAATCTACTCCTGGTTTTCTCCAACATCTCGTATGTGTGCGCTCCATCATACCGCTGTTAATGATGTCATACTTAATGCTGATGTTACAGAGCAGGACTGTGTGTCTGGTGCTGCTTCTTGTCACTGTTTCCACGATGCCCACACACGGCTGAGATTCAGGAAAGCCTCCGTCATACCTTCCCAGCACTTTCGAAGCTAAACAGGAAAAAGTAGTTAAAAGTGGCACCAAACTTTCTGTGTGGAGGTCCCAAATGTCATGGGTTGGAGACAATTTCTTTTTTTTTTTTTCTGTTTCATTGTGTCAGTAAAAAGAACCTACCTGGACACAAACATCTGCAGTTTGTGCTTTGTAATATATTTTTCACAAAATTTGACGTTTTTTTAGTTCAATGAATTTTTGTGCTCTCAGTTGCAGTTTTGTTGTGTAGATCCAGTTAAAAGTGCCTGTTCTGATTTTGGCAATAGTGCACCATAGATGCATTTATAAAAAATATAAACAAAAACATTTTGATGAAGCTTGTGAGAAACCTCAGCCTCTTTACAGTAAAAACATCAGCCAGATTTTAAGCATTGGACTTTACATTTCACTTTAACTGAACTGACATTTTAATATTCTTTATAACAAAAAAAGTTAAATTATATCACCTGGACCAGTTCATTTAAGTGAGAAACGTTTTGTCCCTCATCCAGAGGACTTCGTCAGTGCTTGCCAACCAGATCTGTCCCATAGGTAGACACCCATCCAAAACAATCAATCATTATATACAACAATCAAACGTTTTAGGCAAGATGGCCAACTTGCTACTCACAGAAACAGCCTGTTAAAAGAAACAACAGTGAAAGCTACCTATGGGACAGATCTGGTTGGCAGGCACTGACGAAGTCCTCTGGATGGGGGACAAAACATTTCTCACTTAAAGAAACTGGTCCAGATGACATGCTTTAACCTTTTGTGTCATCTACCTGGATGATTGAACTTACAACCTTTCTGTTCATATTGTTTATAGTTGATTTGCTGCTTGTGGTGTTTAGAGAATTTATAACAAAAGTGTAATTTAAAAGTTGATTATGTCACATATTGTAACGTTTGAGCTGTCCAAACGGCACCCTCTTCTTCCTTTTTGGGTTACGGGGGGTCACTGCAACCCATATCCAGCAGTCACTGTTTTAGAGGCGGGGGACACTCTGGACAGGTCTTCAGTCCATCACAGGGACACATAGAGACAAACGAGACAAACAACCATTCACTCTCATTCACACCTAGGGAATATTTAGAGTTACCAATCAGCCCAACATGCACATTTTTAGTCTGTGGGAGGAAACTGGAGTACCTGGAGAAAACCCACACTGAGAGAACATGCAACAAGAAAAGTACCCAGCTGGGACTGGATCTGGCAACCTTCTTGTGACAGCTTTAACAACTGCCCCACCATGCTGCCCTCTTGCACAGTATATATGTCAAGATGTTGGCATTTTAGTTTGTTCTTTCTGGTTTTCTCTCAAATTTCTCCAAAGATCACGGTTTGCACATTCAAACTCCCATTGACTTCCATTTTTATTTGAGTTCTGGTTTTCCCCCTTCAACACAGGAAGTGAAGGTCTTTTAATTTGTCATATTTCCAACCAAAATAAATAAATAAATAAATAAATAAACTGTAGACATACAACATATACGTTTTTTTTCATTCAGCCTTTATTCATACAGGTTAATCCCATTGAGCCTTGGGGACTCATTTACAGACATTTCTGCATTCAGTTAAGGCTTATTTTCTATACAACCTACAGTTTTTGCACAGTAGCTTCGTATGTGCAGCTTACTTTCTGCCTTTATGTTAACAGGGAGTGACAGGTGTGCAGTTACCATAGGAACCCCAGTGAACCACTGATAGCAGCCTTAGCATTTCATTTGCACTTGATTGATTCTCTTTACTGTTCTTTCAGCTAAAACATCAAAACTTGAATTTTGTCGGCTTGGATAATTATTAATGGTGATTTGCTTTGGGCTTTTAGAAAAGAATGTTGATGCATGTTGGAAAACTGAGCAGCAGCTGCATTGGCAACCTTCAAATGCATTTTAAAATGTTTGTGACAGATAAGGCTTCTTACGTTTATGAAAGTTGAACTCTATCATTGCTGACTCAGTTGTGGTAGCTTTGAAAAAACGTCACAGTACATCTATATGTTTCTGTATTTATATAGAAGTGAGACATTAAAACTTGGTGTGTTTTTCCCAAACTGGATCCACATTGGAAGCTTTGGTTGTGTTACCTACTTTCAGCCCAATTAAACTGAATTCCATTAGCGGTAGCTGGCAGGCTATAGGAAGAATGTTCCATGGCTTCAACTTCAAACAAACTGTCCATACACCACTGTGCAAACTGAACACGAAACCAGGCTCTCAAAATGACTTTCCTGCCTGCATATTTTTTGCCCCTTTGAACTCTTTTTTTAAATTTCCACTCTTCAGAGTGGAAAAGCTGAAAACAACATGACTGCAAACAGCAGAGGATTGTTGTTTTGTTGGAGTTGTCATATTCTACATATTAATTCAGGAAAAAAAGGCCAAGCATTCCTTTTATTTATTTATTTATTTTGGGCGGCGTCAATGTGAAAATCAAATGCTGATATTTAACCATCAAATTAAGAGAAAAATGATTTGTTGATTATTTAATTATCAGGTTTGTACCATGTTGGTATCTAATCATGTAGTATTAGTCCCTGAGTGTGCATGTGTATGTATGTATGTATGTATGTGTGTATGTATGTATGTGTGTATGTAAGTATGTATGTATGTATGTATGTATGTATGTATGTATGTATGTATGTATGTATGTATGTATGTATGTAT
>JARVGV010000192.1:13606101-13622620 GCA_031762435.1 Hypsolebias longignatus | reverse complement strand
GTGATTGTGTTTGGACAAACGCTAAATGTCAAAAACAGAAAGGTATACGGTGGAAACTGTCTATTTATATCCCAACTTCTGGAAATTGTTTAGACTAAAGACACTGATGAGAAGTTTGAAGCGTAACTCTTTCAACAAACTCATCTCAGCTGTAGATTTGGTGCCACACACGCCGTTACAGAGGTCAGGTGGTCTTTACGTGTAGGTCCACGGCAGCCTCCTGTTCCGGTTCTCTGACCCCTCAGCTGGAGGGTTTCTAATCTTGGACTTCACACCCTGAACAGCTGGGTTTGTATACTTCATGTTAGGAACTCATGCTGCACGTGATGGTTGAATGAAACCTCTGATACTTGTGAACTCTTCTCACCGTCAACCATCTTGAATACACGGTTGCAAATAAATGTACTGCACTTTGTTACATTCTAAAAAGCAAAAGAAGGTGGAAACATTAAAGTTTGATCAGAAAATCACTCTGAGCACGAAAAGACAACAAAAACCTTATGGGCCTAAAGATCCTTGACGGATGACTTGACTTTACTGCCTTTCATGAATTTTAAGCTAATGTCGTTTTTCGTTGATTTATAGCCATGAAAATAACAACGTGCACAAGATCATGCAATGTGAAGTGTCATGATCAGACTAAGCGTCAGGGATGAATCTCATTTAACACCACACCAAATCTTAGCTATCTGTACAATTTATTGAACTATGGGCATGTTTGTGTTTTCCAAAATCAGCTCACGTCACAGTTCAAATGAGAACGGACTCACGAATGCAAACTGCGCACACGGGACTCGAGCAACCTTTAAACTTTATAAACGACAATAAGCAGGGTGACGTGGCAACAAATGACTTACAGAGAATCGTACGGACAAACAGGAAGACCAGACATGGCCGGTAAGCACAAGCAAACTTCTGGTTATATGGAGGCTGGGAGAATTTAAGGACAGGGGCTGACAGGTAGAGCAGCTGCAGCTGTGACTGATGAAACAGGGAACAGGTGTAAATGGGCGTGGCCATCTGACTGTGGGAAAGTACTGGCTTAAAAAGACTGATGGCACAAAGCAGGCATAGCAAAATAAACTACAAACAGAAAAATAACCGAAAACACAAATGTGGCAGCCATTTTTAATTAGGGCGACTCCAACACTTAATAATTTGCACAGTTAAATAATAATAATAATTTCTGATTACTTCAATTAAACCTGTTCACTGTTTCATGAGATATTTTATTAAAATGGTAAGCAAACACACACAGAGAGATACAGAACAACTCACAAAATAATTCATGCCATTTCACCTTTGAAAAAAAAAAGATGAAAAAAATATAAAATAACTGGGGAGAAATACACTTAAATTGATCCAAATACTGAATAAATAAACTAAAAGAGCTAGAAGCACTCTGGGAGCATAGGATCCCTCACACAGTAACATCTTGTGCACTGACAGACAATAATCCTTTTAAAAACTCCTGGATCCAGATGGTGATCCAGATCAGCAACAACAACCTCAACATTTCCTGAAATTTTCCTGAAAATCTCTTCATAGGTTTTTGTGTAATTTTGTGCACAGACAGACAGAAGTGCTACCTAAAACATAACCTCCTGGGCAGAGGTAAAATGGTTCAAAACACCAAAAGAAGATGGTTAATGAAGACTTTTACAAACAATAATAACTAGATAAATTGCATTTCCTTAGAAAATGTAGACTGAATGCTTATTGCAGAAGAACTTGCTAAAAAAAAAGAAGAAGAAGCTGAAATTATTGTTAAAAAAACTTGGTGAAATGTAGCTAAAATGGAAAAACAAGCCTAAATTAGCAGAAGAAAGCAGAAAGAACATGTTTGCTGAATTGGGTTTAAATAAGCAGAAATTAACATCAAAATTAGGAAATCAGCTTAAAAAAAAACCCTAAAATTAGCTAAAACAATTGCAAGCTGAAAAGGCATAAAGAAGCTTAAACTGACAGAAAACAGTGGAAAGAGCTGAAATGAGCTTAAAAATGTGGTAATAGCTGAAAAAGCTAAAATTAGCATAAATGCATCTACCGGTAAATAGTAGCTGAAATAGCAGAAAAAGCTGAAACTTGCAGAAATCAGTTGAAAGGAGCACAAAAAGCTGAAAGCAGAAAGAAGTTAGAGGAAGAACAAAAAATTTAAATTAGCTGAAAGAATCTGAAAGGAGAACAAAACATATGAAAAAAACAGCTGAAATTAGCTGAAAATAGTTTAGATTTGCACAAGGAAGCTGAAAGAAGCTGAAGCAGAACAAAATGTGAAAGGAGCAGAAAAAGGTTGTAAACAGATCTAAAGACCTGAAGGATGTAAAATGAGCTCAATTCATTTTTTATGAGAAAAAAAAAAAAAGGCAGACAAGGTGAAATATTTCAAAAAGCTAAAGTTGCACCAATACCACAAGTCAAACCAGGATTGTCCTGAAAGAGCTGAACGTTCTGATATATGATTTGTTGAAATGGCACAAAAATTATGGAACGAGAAAGATGCTGAAAAATGTACAGAAGAAAAATGGATCCCAACAGTGTGAATGCTTTATAAACATTCAGAGTAATTGATTGGCCCTTTATGGGCCCTTGTTTTCCCACCAGACCACCCCGCAGGGGCAGCTTGTACGTCTGCGTGCTGATTGATTTTCACATCAACCATCAAACGATCTGACTTTGTTTTCAGCCCACGGGGGTTTACCCTGCCTGAGCTCCAGCTTTTCACCAGTTCGAACCGAACGTGTCAGAATGTAAACAGACATCCTGCAGCTTTCCGAGGCCTCCGCCTCCCTGCAGGATTGGCAGATCACCCCCTCCCCCCATTAGCTTGGCACACGACTGCATACCTCAGCTAATTAGCTTCCTGTAAAAGCGTTGAATAAAAACATCGGCTTTAATCACACGCTGCTGCTTCGTCTCATTCGCTGCCAAGTTAAATGTTGCTTCAGTCGGAGAGGGAAGGGAAAAAAGAAAAAGACGTATTTTGCTGTGAGGGTTCCTGTGTCCCCACACAGGTGTTGCACTCCGTGATGGGCCGCAATCCGGGTCAAGATGTTACCTTAACATTCCTCCACTTCAAATAAACTCGTCGTGCATGTCTGTTGGTTGACATTTCAAAGACTTTCTTTTAAACTGAACTGATTTCCCCTCACGCTGAGAAAGTGTGTGTGTTTACCGTACGGTTGATTATTTACTGGCTGTCTGTGTGTGTGTGAGGGGAGCTGGGCTCTCGTGCAGATTTTAAATACTGTAGTTGCTTTTGCAACTTGTTCCCGTAGCACAACACAACTATCTAGTTAGTGATGCTTGTGTGAACACTTTTTTTACTTCAGTTTTTTTTTTTTTTAAAGAAAATCCTAAAACGAGGCCAATTTTAACAACACATTTATATTCTAGCACCTACTAGTGCCAAAAGTTATTTATTGTGTGAATGCTTACGAAGCATTCACACTATTGTGATCCATTTTTCTTCCGTACACTTGCATCGTTCTCGTTCCCTAATTTTTGTGCTATTTCAACAAAATATATCAAAACATTCAGCTCATTCAGGAAAATCCTCCTGCGACTTTCGATCTTGGTGCAATTTTAGCTTTTTGAAATATTTAGCCTTTTCTGCCTCTCTTTGTTTTTCTCATACAAAATGAATTGAGCTCATTTTCCTTCCTTCATATCGTTAGATCTGTTTACAACATTTTACTGCCCCTTTCACAACTTGTTCTGGTTCAGCTTCTTTCAGCTTCCTTGTGCAAATATTTTAAAACTTCAGCTACTTTCAGCTGTTTTTCAGCAGTTTTGTTATCCTTTCAGATTTGTTCTGTTATCTGCAACATTTTTTTTGCTTCTTCTAACTTCTTTCTGTTAATGTCAGCTTTTTATGCTCCATTCAGCTTACAAGTTCAAGCTATTTCAGCTACCATTTAGCTTTTTATGCTATTTTTTAGCTTTTTAAGCTAATTCTACATATTTTGCACTAATGTCAAAAAATTTCAGCCGAATTCAGTAAAAAGTGCTCTCACCCCTTTTTTCTGGTATTTTCTCCCTTTATAGCTTCTTTTCAGCTGCTTATCCCTAATTTCAGCTTTTTTTTCCCAGATAATTTTCACTTTTGGTGCTAATTTCTGCTTCTTTCAGCACACGTTCTTTCTGATTTCTTCTGTTAATTTAAGCTTGTTCTACCTTTTCAGCTATCTTTTTAGCATTTTGTAGCTATTTTTAGTTGTTTTCAGATATTCCACAGTTTTCGTGTCGTATTTCTGCTACTTTCAAGTTAATTGACTTCTTTCTATTAATTTCAGCTTGTTATGCTCCTTTCAGAATATTTCAGCTAGTTTCAGCTTTTTCTGCTATTTCAGCTACTATTAGCTGTTTTTGTGCTGAGTTTAGCTTTTTCAGCTAATTCCACATTGTTCCAACTCATTTCAGCTCCTTCCACTTCTGGTTATTTAAACTTCTTTCTGCTTTTTCAGCTACTTTTCAGTTTTTTATTTGCTAAGTTCATCCTTTTTTTTTTTTTTTAGCTAACTTCCTAATTTTGTGCTAATTTCTGTTTATTTAAACCTAATTCAGTAAATATGTGTTCTTTCTGTTTTCTTCTGTTAACTTAGGCTTGTTCTTCCATTTCAGCTATATTAACTGCTGGACTGTTTTTAATGGAACTCTTGGAATGTGATTAGTTCAAGATATCTGCCACAACTAACTGTCCTTTACCAACACAAAAAGTCTACACCTCAGTCAGTTTTACAAATATTAGTCTTGGCGTGGTAGCTGAGAGTCATCCAAGTAACGGATTTCACAATACTTTTGGCAATAATTGTTGGAGTCAAGCCTGTCCATCTGTTAACAAAATATCTCATGAACCACTGGGAAAATAGTAATAAACCTGTCAGAAAGTTATCACTGGGTGTACATCTACAACTGATTAACTTCTAAAGCCTCGCTGATTCAAGATGGCTCCCACAACAAATCAACCTTGGTGTGGTAATAGCTGAAAGTCACTCCACCATCACATACCCAGAGTACAAATGAAACGAGATGTTTGTTGAAAACATTGTCTTGCAAGGTGTCTGCTTATTTATTAGCAAGCTCTTGATACTTTCTGGAGATGTGACTTGTTCACAACATCTTCCTCATACTTACATTTTTTTTTAATCCAGAGGTTTATTAAAAGTTGAATGTCTGTTTTTGTACGAGGATAAAAACCTCTAAGATAGTTTACTGTTAAAAAAAAGTATTGTGTAGAATAATATTTGAGGAGTTGTGCAGCAGATGCATGATTTTAAGCGAGCAGCCTACAGGAAGAAGCAGCAGGATATTTTAAATGTCTTTAGGTTGAGGAAGAAAAAAATGTAGATTTTCCACATTACTGCAAGATTAAAATGAGCCACTAATTATTAATTGTTTGTAAAACAAAAGCTCCAAGCAAATCAATACGTTAAAAAGATACTCGAGAAATTTTCTTAAAGCTCCTTCAGGTAAAGCCTTTTGGAGCGTGAGGTGGACGAATGAAATCATCTGAGTCAGGCTTACAGAGGCTTGCTTTTACATTCCCTATAATGCAGCTCATATATTTTTGTTAGACCCTCCCTGCTTGATCAGCAGTCATGTCCGTTCGACGGCAGACATCCAGTTCTGTTCTAAAACTAGCAGAGACAAGCCTGACCTCATTATCAGGATTATGCAGTACGAGTTCAAACTGCTCCCGAGCCGGAGAAGACATAATAATCTGAAGCCATCTCTGCATTCAAATATGTACAAAGCGTCCATTCATAATAACGCAGTGAGGTTAAAGGTCGAGAAGAGGAATTTAGTGGGCAGTCGAGGAGCGTACTGACCGTTTTTTTCTCACATTATGTAATAGAAAAAAACGCAGAGACGCAGCATGAATCTTATTTTGGCTTCTCATTCTGGCAAAAACATGGAGGAACAGAGCAAGAGAGAGAGAGAGAAAGAGAGAGAGAAAATCTCCAGACTGAGAAAACAATGTTCAAGCCATGGGCCGTTTTAAAAAGTGAAGTGTGCGATGAGTGCACCTCATCACCGCTGGGCTTTTGGCTCCGCTGCTGAAACCTGGTCAGACCCTGTGGCATTAATGAAAATAGCAGCGTGTGTGTGAGCTCCGGAGTCAAAGAACAGTCAAAGTCAACAGCGTTGGGGCTTGTTCCTGCAGCACACGGACCACTGTTTTCAGACGGCCAGTGTGAACAGACAGGAACCGAGCACTGTTTCACAAATGGCTGTGAAAAGGCTGCTTTTCAACGTCGCTCCTGAGTTGGTAAATTAAAGATTACACAAGGTCAGCGATGATGAAGTGGCAATAAAAATCACGGCGAGATCAAACGGTTTCCAGTACGATCTTGAAAGAATTGTGCTTTGCCTCGTGGAAACGGTTTCGCCAGGGTTCCCATCTGAGCTAATTGTTTCCAGATTTGATTTTTCTGCTAACAAGACCCCTCCCTGTCTGTCTGTACCTCTGGAACGAAAGGTCTCTTCCCATCTGTCTGGAGCTGCAAGGTCGGGCTGCAGCCAACACCCTCGCCTCGTGTCTGCGTGTCCGTCCGTCTGCTGGCGATCAGATCCTCTTAAATCAGAAGGTCAACACGCTCTGTTGTTACTATACGTGTCTCAAACGATTCTGAATAAAGCTTGCTCGACAAAACACTGGCCCTTTCATGCTAGCGTTATAAACTGAGATGGCATTTCGTCACAGAGATGACAGCTATGTTGGTTAAAGCGATAAAAAGGACGTTATGTGTGATCTCGCGTATCATTTGTGGCCCTTTTGATGTGAGTTAACTCCAAAACTCAGTGATGTTCAGTGATTGGCTTCTGAACACATCCACTGGTTCATGAGCTTGTATGCTGACAGACAGGGATTTGAGGTTTTAAATGAGATCTTGTGTGACCAGCTAGTGCTCAAAGTGTTTGCCGGAGATAACTCTCAGCTACTTGCACGCTCACTTGTATCTGTCGGCTGCGTCGTCCATTTTTAAATTAGTTGGCCTCCTAAAGTTAATCAATTTGTAGATCTGCATCCAAATGTTTCTCTAAATGTTTCAAATATCAGTACCACTTTACAATAAGGCTCCCCTTTTAGATGCTAATAAAAAGATCTTAGATACATTATTAGTTCTTCTATAAACACTTTATAAATCATTAATAATTGTTTATTATGCAATAATTAAGGGTGACAGAGACAAAACTGACCAGCTTTTTGCCGAGCAGTGAGCCAAATCTGTCCACCTATACATTTCATGTAGAGTTGTTCTGTTAAACATTTCAGACTACCTTGTGAGCACAATAAGCATTTGTAAACAAATTTGTTAGGATATAATATTAGTTGTAGATACTTATAATGCAGTGATAAAGTACAATATTATATGCTAAAGAAATAGGTTTACAAATAATTATTGTTCTTACAAGGTTAGTCTGAAGTGTGTAATATAACAACTCTAGATGAAATATATAGGTGAACAGATTTTGCTCATTATTTGGCAACAAACTGGTCAGTTTTGCCTCTGTCACCCTTAATTAATGCATAATAGGCTGTTATTAATTATTTATAAAGTGTTTATAAAGGAGTTATAACGTACATATAAACTATTTATTAGCTATCTATAAGGGGAGCCTTGTTATGAAGTAGTACCCGAATATCTGTTCAGTGGTTAATGAGATATTTTGTTAACAGAGCATTCAAACACACTCAAGTACGGACAAAATATTACCGGCTGCCCTTCATCTTCAGGTAGCAGGTGATAAAAATACGGTTGCTGCTTTAAGCAGGCGAACGCAAGTATGAAAGCCATGATGAACAGGGAGGGAAACTCAGTCACCTTCAGCATCACACCTGCAAAAATCCACGGTGACAGTGGAAAATATGAGTCTCCCATCATCCTCTTCCTCTTCGCAGCAACATGTGCCATTCCGCAGCTGGAACAGAAAAGGTGAATTCCTCAGCAAAGTGAGGAGGAAGTGATGACGCAGGAGGGAGCCATCAGTCAGCGAGCTGTCAAGGAGGCAGCAGACAGCTGACGTTTCACATGTTTCTCCTACCTCCAACCAGACAGCCAAACACCCCCCATCACCACCACCACGAGTCATTCAGGTCATCCTCACAAAACCTAGTGTAGACACGAATGATGTTCACAGGAAATCTTATTGTGGGACTGTCAAAGCAGCACTTTTAAACATCACCAGGCTGATCAGGACCGTAATAACTCAAATCTCAGCCTGGATATCAAACATTTTGAGCTACTGTGAGATCTGAAGAGAAACACGACAGTCCTTAGGATAAGATCATTAGATTTAATCCAGCTGAAATCACAAAGCTTTAATAAGCAGTTATTGTGTTAGAGGAAAAAAACAACACTGACTCGAGTCTTGCCAAATAGTGAGGCAACGTTTATCTGTGTCCGGCCTTTATTTGTCATAATTTAGATTTTAATGATCCAACAGCTGTCAGAAAGTTTCCTGTATACAAACGCCACGAGCATTCAGAGATGCGAAGTTTGTTTTGACATATAATGTCAAGTAGTTTTTTAAAAAAAGGGAAAAACTAAGGAAACCAAACACACTAAAACAAAATATTTATTTGAATGCACAAACAATAATTCATTTTGCCAAAATGTGAGCCTTTTTCAGTGATGAACCATGCAAATTATTTTGTAATTTTATAGTGTTTACTCTCACGTTAATAATCTTCATATAATCAGTGTATGAATATTGTCCCTGCCCACATGTAAACACTGTAAAGACTTTGTTTTATAACTGTTTTATGAATGCTTAAATTATTTTTTGAGTGTTTATAACCTCATGAATAACCTGTTTCTAAAGCATGAATATACTGTACTTTAATAACAAATGTTCACTGCCTTGCAAATAACCTTGTTATAAAACATCTTATATGGTTTTTGTTTTGACTGTTCAGAGACTTGTTTTTGAAATAAATACAGTAGTTATGACTGCAGAAAACACAAGTTTATTCAATAAATTTCTGTCAGTTCATCTGAATGGTTTTTGTTTTTTTTTTTTTTTCTTGGTTGAAACATTTTGTCCTTCATATAAAGGACTTAATCAGTCCATGGAGCCACAAACAAACTCAGTCCCACAAGCAGCACATTCACATAGTGGACCAACCAGCAGTGTGATGGTGATAAGATGGCTTCTGGGGCCCAGCGTGTCCCCTGTCGACTCCTCTGAGGCAGCCATAGCCAAAGTGGTTTAAAACATCAAAGTGCATGCTCAATAATTCCTCGCATTGATGAAGTCCTTTGGATGAAGGACAAAACATCTCAACAACAACAACAAAGATACCGTCCTGATGACCTGACTGAACTTTGTTGGATTTTCTACCTGGAGTATTGAGCCCTCGGATTGATGAAGTCCTTTGGATGAAAGACAAAATGTCAACAAAAAAAAAAAAAAAATTTGAAACTGTCCAGGTGACCTGACTGAACTTTGTTTGATTTTCTACCTGGACTGTTGAACTCCTCGGACTGATGAAGCCCTTTGGATGAAGGACGAAATGTCTCAACAACAAAAAAAAAAAAGGACACTGTCCAGATGACCTGACTGAACTTTGTTGGATTTGGATTTTCTACCTAGACTGTTGAACTCCTCAGACTGATGAAGCCCCTTGGATGAAGGACAAAATGTCTCAACAAAAAAAAGGACACTGTACAGATGGCCTGACTGAACTTTGTTGGATTTTCTACCTGGAGTATTGAGCCCTCAAACTGTTGAAGTCTTTTGGATGAAAGACAAAATGTCAAAAAAAAAAAAAAAAATAGAAACTGTCCAGATTACCTGACTGAACTTTGTTGGATTTTCTACCTGGACTGTTGAACTCCTCGGACTGATGAAGCCCTTTGGATGAAGGAAGAAATGTCACAACAACAACAAGAACAAAAAAAAAAGGACACTGTCCAGATGACCTGACTGAACTTTGTTGGATTTTCTACCTTGAGTATTGAACTCCTCGGATTGATGAAGTCCTTTGGACGAAGGACAAAATGTCTCAACAACAAAAAAAAAAAGGAAACGGTCAACCTGACTGAACTTTGTTGGATTTTCTACCTGGCTTGTTGAACTCCTTGGATTAATGAAATCCTTTGGATGAAGGATGAAACATTTAAAAAAAAAAAAATTAAAATACGTCCAGATGACCTGACTGAACTTTGTTGGATTTTCTATCTGGATTATTGAACATGAACTTTGACGTTTTGAACAGTCTAGTTGAATTTCTTTTAAACGTTTCATCTTCAGTCTGTTTGAGAGTAAGCTGTTGTAGAAAATTATTCAACCTTTTTTCGGTTTGGATAAACTTCTAAGTTCCTCTCCACTCTTAGAAAAGACACATCAGTCAAGATCATCTTCTGAGCTCCGACATGCCAACATCATGATGTAAGGATCATGACTCAGCATCTGTGTCATATTTACAATTCTTTTCATCCTGTAAAAGCATGCTCCTTATCCACATGTCAAACAACTTAAAGTGCGCGGTGCATCACTGCACTGCGTTCAGCCATCGGTGTCGTGCCGATCCATCAGAGCAGAGGCGGATTAGACGATGACGCAGGAAGAAACCATCACTCAGCAGAGAACAGGATGTTTTTTTGTTTTTTTTTTAATAACAGATGTCATAATTAAATTCATTCAACCTTTATTTAAACACGTTAATCCCATTGAGCCTCTCGGGGACTCTTATACAAGAGAGACCTGAATTTAACAAAAAGTGATGACAACAATGAGAAAATAATAGACAATCATAAAGGATGTGTACAAACTGAGAATTTTTTTTATAACAAGTGAACATAAAATGATATTTAAAAGAAAACGTAACCAAAAAAAACAAACTAGAACACTGCAGGTAATAATGTCCTGAGAGCGCACGCTGTAGCTTCACTCATGCAGAGACAGGAGGAAAGGTATGAAGGCAACAGACCAAGAAGTGATTTAATGTATTTAATTAATTATTTAATGTATTTTAATGTGTAAAATATATTTACAGAAAGGTGAAAGGTTATAATGGTTTCCCCTCATTTTTTTAGGGTTCCTGTGTTTCCTTCTGCAGGTTCCTCCATGCGAGCAGCAGCTGTGGTCCATTTCCTCTGATGAGCTCCAGGAGGCTGTGGAAGTGTTCCTTTCCCTGCTGGGAGATTAGATACTAAACGAAAATGTTGTCAGCCTCTGAGTGTTTTTATGAATGGAGATTTATACTTACCTGTTTCCTTCTGTGTTTCCTAGAACCTCTTGTTTCTCCTTCGTGCCTCCAAGACAAATCTCATGAATTCCTGTGATCTCTTACCTTAATTTCAGACAGTCTTGCTGCTCCTTAGCTGCTCACCACCTGCCTGCAATCCTCTATGGTAACCTCCTCTATCATCTCAACTTCTTCACCTCCTGACCATGTGTACCTGGAATCCTCCACCCTCCCAAATGCCACAAAACCACCAATTAACCTGTAAGGGAAGAATATCTGTTGCTAACCTCACCACCACCTACCAAGAGCCCTACTTGCCTTTCTTCCTCCTTTTTAGATCCTCCCAGTACCTGTAAATCTTCCAAATAAATCCATTCACCTTTTTAACTCCAAGTTTGAGTCTGTTGCATCTCGGTCCCTCTGCTTGGTGTAAGTAGGCTACTTCCGTTTGCGTGTGCATGTGCTTGTCTGTTTGCAAACATCTCGTAAAACTGGACACGTTTGAGTGAACCATGCAGTAAGTTAACACTGGATGTTCAGCTGGTTTGACTTTTGGGGACAACTTGAAAGATGGCCACCGCAGCCAACTGCCGTCAGAAGACACAAAAATGGGTTCAATTCAGTCGGTCGTACAAACATTGAAGTAAAACTTGGTGTGGTAGTAGCTGAGAGTCATTCACGATGCATCCAAGATCTTTGCCTAAAACTTTAGCATTAATTGTTGACGTATGTCATGAACCTTTAGATTTTAATCAAACTCCCAGCAAGTAACCACTAGATTATTAACATCAATCCAATTTAAGATGTTTACATAGGTTTAGGTGTATTTGTCAGATCAACGCAAGGTCAACAATACAATGAAATGCTCAGGACGAGAAGAACCATCTCGACTAGCCAAAAACAAGAACTACCAATGCATGTAACAAAAATACTACAAAAACAAGTCACCAAAAAAGTGAAAAAGAAATTCATCTACAGCACCATAGTCCTACGAGCAGCCTGGTTCTGATGGCAGCGAGGACATGGTACTGTTAGCAGTGTGGTCCCGTTAGCAGCATGATGATAATAGCGATCGTGGCAATGGACAATGACAGCCCTCGAGTCCGACAGACAGAACATCCAAGGTTTCTCCCGGAACCGAACAGGTTCATGGAGTTTGGTCCATGCAGGCAGGTGGAGGATCATGGAGACAGCCGCCATGACAGGCCGGGGGCCGAGCTCGAGGCTGGAAGGATGCCAGGAACCGAACCACAATGGCAGGATGGCAAGGCAGCGACACCCAAAACTCCAAAAGTGTGTCGTGGTCATCATACCCGTGGCGTGGGTGTACAGTGTATGTGCAACAAAAGTTAAAGAGCGAGTCGAAGCGGAGCTCCCGTCAGTGCCGCCACACCTGATCAACATTAACCAACACAAAATGGAGCTAACGCCATCATATTTACAGACTTCAGGCTAAAATGCTTATTATATTGCCTGATTTTGCATATTGCAAATATTTTGAAGGTTTCACCAAAATGACTACTGCTCTGCTATTTCTCAACATAAAATGAACCTAGTTTAAAACTGGCATGGAGGCTGTGGGCAACATGCGCTGCTTCAAGATAAACATTGATCCAACTCAGAACTGAAGACCAACTCAGTCTAAATCACTTAGTAGGGACTTTACTGTCCTTGTGAGGACTGGACAATGACTGAAGGCTGCGACAGTTACATAACCCTGAGGTGTCACGTGGTGCTGCAAGAGGAGACTACTCAGGGCCCCCACGTCTGACAGCTAGGTGTTCTGTGGTATCGGGTCCGGTCCTTTCCCTCGCCCCGGGGAGCTTGTTTCTCCCTCTCGCTGCACTCAACACATTTTTCCTTTTACCCTTCACATGCTCGCTTTACTTAATCATCCGTGAAGTTTCCAAGTCGTTGTTCTCACTCCATCTGATTTCTGTTTGAGCACTTTCCCCCCTCCCCTCTGTCTCCTCCACTCGTTTCAGTTCTTTTTTCCATATTCATGACAAATGTTTTGGCTGTACTGTAAAAAAAAAAAAAAAAAAAACTTGCACGACTGACTTTTTTTTCAGCGAGACCTTTTGTAGGAAACTTCATTCTGTGTTAAATTTTGTTTCTCACGGCACGTTCTCCCAGGTATGTTATTCTCCTGCCTGTTGGACATGTGGTTTAGTGTGGCTGGAAGGGTGGTGGGCCGCTCTCCTGGCTCCATGTGTTTGTGCAGGTGCAGGATTTTCAGGCCGCGCCGCCCTGCCGAGTGTTTTTGAGGTGCCTTTCCAGAGCAGCTTACCCTGCAAGTATTAGAAGGTGCCGCCTATATGTGGCATTTAGTGGGACAGCCCAGAAAAGGCATTTCCTCGTGCTCCTATAAACTTTAGGTGGCTGAAGGTTCGAAAAAGAGTCAAATGCGTTAAAGTAAGGGAAGAAATTATTTGACGAGAACAAGAAAAATATGCGCGCTGAGCTGTAAAGCGTAAAATAACATCACTCGTGTGTTTATCATCTTTCATGTTGACTAAAAGTTTCATTGAATTTGTTTGAAAGTGAACGGAAAAGCAGCCGAAATTTAAAGAACAACTTTAGAAGACCTTCAGAAACCATGAAATATTGATCATCCATCCATTTTCTTTACCCATTTCCCCTTTTTGGGTCTGAGCTGGCACCTTTTCTCCAACAGTCACTGTGTGAGAGGCAGAAGACACCTGGACAGATCACAAGTCCATCTCAGGGACACCCAGAGACAAATAAAAACACTCTCACTCGCACACATGGACAATGTAGACACATGTTTCTGTCTGTGGGAGGAAACCAGAGGACCCAGAGAAAAGCCACACATGCATGGAAAGAACCTGCAAAACACACACAGAAAGACCCCAAGTATCGACCGAGGCCTCTTTAAAAGATTAAAGGAAAAGTTTTGTTTCTTGAAAGCAAATTAGGAAGAATTTAGAGGGTACCGTATTTTCCGGCATATAAGTCGCTGTTTGTTTGCATTTTTTTTTCTCATAGATTTGCCAGTCATGCGACTTATACACCAGAAAATATGGTATGTTGTAAAACTTCTGCACAGTTACACTATATGTATATTGATGGTTGATTTGCTTGGCCTGTTCTAATCAGTCACATGTTCATTTACAGTTAATTAAACAGTTGTGCACGTTTAATACTCGAAGTGCAGAGAAATGGTCACTTGCCTATTAAACAGACCAGGGCACTCTGGTTTGCATTATAATAGCAAACATCGAGTCTGAAGACCTGTTTGGGTTTCTCCCCATCTTTTGCCTGATCTCACAAGCAGGCAAAGATAATTCTACTTATTCAGCAAAGCTATTTACAAAACTAATGTTTATGTAATTGAACTTAATTTTACCACTCCACCTCTGAGGCAACGGCCTGACCCACATTTAGCCATTGGTAAACACTAGCTGAATAGCTGTAGTTGTGTTAAACTGCTTCGGAGGAACAGAGACAGATCAACAGATGGAGAACATTCCTTTTTGTTTTTTATTCTCATCTTGTTTAAAGTTGCTGTGAAAAATGCAAACCCAAGATGATTGGACGAGGGATATTTATGTGTTGGAAACTCTTCTCGTATTAAAAACCAGCATGATTAGAAAACCTTCAACCCAGCAGATCCGAGCAGAGTAAAATATTTACCGTCCTGATTATCAGGGTTACAGCTGCTAAGGCACCGGTGGTCATCAGAAGAAATAACAGACCTCTTGTTTGCTATGGTTACATTGTCAGGAAGTGCCTGCTTGGCCGACGCTGCTGCAAAAGATTTCTGGGATAATGAATTCCTCTGGTTTGGTCAGCCAACAGTAAAAATATAAATTAATGGAAAGGCGGACTTTAAGAGGGAGCGGGGAGGCCTGAGGGGCTCGTCCAGTTAGGGTGGAGGGCCTTAGCAAGAACACGGCATTCTGGATAATTGCAGATTATTGGCTCGATAAGTGGATTGACTGAAAATGAGCAGGTATGCAAACCGCTACAGATTCAGTCTTGTTCCCTTTTTGGTTTCAAGAAGCTCTGCAGTTTCAATCAGACAAGTTAAACAAAAAAAAAAGAGGGAGTTTGTCTTTGAAAACGAAATAAAATCGAAGATTGACGTTCATGCAAATTTAAAAAGCAGCCACGCTGGCTGCAGAAAGGCAGGCTTTAATCCAGTTGCCTCTATCTGGTCCTCTTTGCATTAACAACCTACACCGAGGCCCGCTGGAATCGCACAAGCTCAAATTTATAGGATTTTTTTAAAATTCTTCAATATGTTCCACTTTAAAGCGTGCAAGCTTTGACTTGGAACGAGCGCACTTTTTTTTGCTGCATTGATACAAACACACTACTGCACACCCTAAAACGCAGGCGAGCGCATACACACGCTTAAGAACTGGGTTGAGAAATCTGAAAGAAAACAAACAGGATTCCAGAGCGGTGTGGTGTGGCGTGAGGCTGCAGGACTGCAAAACAAAGAGGGGCTTGTGTGCAGCGTGCAGGAGCATTCCAGCTAACAGAACGGGCTCTGCGATGCTGTTGACCTAAGCTACTTTAGAATGTTTGTGCAATAGCTTTTGACTGCTTGAATAAAAATATCGTTTGATGCCGAGGCGGCCGTGTCCTGCCGAGGGGCAGCTCAAACTGGTCTGAGCACAGCCACGCGTTGCTACATGAAGGGATGGCTGTTTTAGTTAGGAGCTGTTTACCTGCAGCCCTGAGCCGCTGTCAGACCGCTGAAGCTCACCATCTGTGTCGTCTGATATTTGACTTTGAAATAACGTTCAGCACGAAGAGAAACAAGTGTCACATTAAACATATCACATAAAAAAAAAAAAAAAGACTGCAGCTTCACCTGATTTTACAGTGTCTGCATGGATGCAACGAATGCGACAAGATTTGGTCTGAACTGTGGAAGTTGAGTTCATTTTAAGAAATGACCACCGCTTCTTTAACTACAACAACCAGTGACCTCCATGGAGGCAGATCAACAAGCTGAGCCGCTACCTCAACGTGTGTTTTGAAATTATTTACCACAGCACCCAAAAAAAAAAAAGAAATGCTATGTTGATTTATTTGTTTATTTATTTATTTATTTGGTTACTAATGAGAAGTCCCACATTTGGAGTGGAAACAACATTTTTAGCAAAAGACTGATGCCAGAAATCACCTCATTGCACTATACAACTTTCTGGAGTGTTTATGGATAATTCACTGGCTTTGTCGACCTCTATGCATAAATGTGTTCTTCGTGCAACCTTTATTTAGGCAGGTTAATCTCCTTGAGCCTCAAGGACTCATTTACAAGAGAGACCTGGCTACAAACTAAGG
>JARVGV010000192.1:13554213-13568581 GCA_031762435.1 Hypsolebias longignatus | reverse complement strand
ATGGTTTGAGAGAGGAGTGAAGGAGGCCATCTTTGTGAAAAGAAACCGTCCATCATTAAACAGAGGTGGAGGCCTCCATGATCAACAGTCCTCCTCTTACAATGCTGTTATTGCAACAAACAACAAACTGGTTGATCCACTATGAGAAGGTGCTATTTATAAAATCGAGTTTAGTGCAGCTCCTCAGTCGTGTTTTGGATAAAAGACGAAATGTTTAAACAAGTTTTTTTTTATTTTTAATCCAGAGGACCTGACTTAACTTTGTTAATCTTTATATAGTTTAAAGTAAAATACATACACGATGTACATCTGACCAAGTAACCAGTTTCTGACAACAAATAAATTTGAGTCTGTTTATTTTGACAGGAAGCTTGAAGGTAACACCACCAACCTCTGGTGCGTTCACTGCCAGTTTGTTTTTTTTTCAGTCTCTGCTCTGGTTGGTTAGGGATGACACGCTCTAGGCCAGTCATGCGGACTTCCTGTGACTCAAGAGGACTGGAGTAGGCTCCAGTGAAAATAAACATCTGCTAAGAGTGATAATAACCAGGGGAAATAAATATGTTAATCTAAACAGCAGCGTTAACATGTTTTGTCTCTCTCTCCACCTGTCTTACTCCCAGAATGCGGAAATCATTAGTTCCAATGACATAAATATCGCATACACCGCATTAACATCATTGTCACCAGTTTTTTTTTTTAAGCTACACTAATAATATTCCGTCAAGCACGTTATTGACTCGAACCTGTATCGATAACAAATTATCTGTCCAAAAAAGTGAAACTCGGGACTAGCAACGCAATCACCTTTTTTCCAGTAAACAAGTTGACATTTTGAAACCGCATCATTATGTCGTGTTTATCATAATAAATGTGTAAGCACTGACATTCCTGCCCGAAATGTTAGATTAGGTTTAGTAAAAGTTTAGACTTTACCTTCGTTGAGATTTGCAGCGGCGGTTTGTTTCCTGATTCACGGAAACGCCCCTGTCTGTCACGTGACGACTGCTGAACTCAAGGAAGGGGCGTTCAGGGACATGAGTTTAAAAGGTGAAAAGACACAGAAAATATCCAAAAACGAACACGAAGACAAACAAGCCACGTTTTCAGACTAAAAACAAGCTAAATTGTGTGAAACTGTCTACAATCAATACATTTCAAATAAAACAATCTTGTTTTCTTGACTAAACACATGTGACGCGTTGAACATTCCAGATTCCTTTGGATTATGAACGCACCAGTGCATTTAAGAAGTTTCACAGGTATGGAACCAGATCAGTGCCATAATATTTGTTTATTTGAATGTGTTTAATATTACATAAATTTTGAATATTATTTAATTAAAAAAATCTGGAACTGTAAGAATTTTTTTAATGACAAAACATACATCAAGAAATACTGTACTGAAAATATATATATACTGTATATGTGTTTATTACAAAAGGATAAGCATACAGAGAAAGCATACATCACAAAATGACAATAAAGTGATGTAAATGGACACTAGTCTATTCCTTCGTTCAGTTTAAACTTTAACAGCAGACACAGTAGAAAGGTGCTTTGCTGATTGTCCATCATTTCATGACGCATCACAAAGCATTCTTACGTAATGTTGCGTAACATCCGTTGTGTCAGCGTCAGTAAGTTTAAACTTCAAGCAGGTTACCGGTATCTAAACACATTTTACATCAGACTCAGCTTCAATCATTTATAACAACAAGAACCAGGCCAATTTTATTGCATGTTTGCTCAGAAAAATCATTGTCAAAATTTGTTTTTGTGGATATCAACTATCAGCACAGCTTTTTTGAGTACTTGATGTTTTGCAGATTTATCTCTTAAACCATCGTAGCAGATTAGGTTTTAAGCTGAAAAGACGCCGCTCATTTATTTAAATGGCCAGTTGTACTTTGTTCCATGCTGAGTATCTCGTGAACATTGAGCCCGGTGAACTCTCTTATCACACTTTAACAGTATATGTGTGTTTGCTTGATTGTTGGAGTCGGAACCAGGAACTGTGAGCCGTGGGAGCACGTAACCCTGTAGTTCTCAGTCCTGACTCCTTGACTCTGTCCTCCTCCTCAGCTCCTCAGCCATGCTGCTGCGTCTGGCAACTCTCGGCCTCCTCCTGGCCTGTGCGGTGTCTCGGAGCACTTCTGCCAGTGTTTTAGAAAATGGCATGCCGATCCGCTGGGCACAAACATCCAGCCAGGTGACTGAGCTGCCGGTGGAAAACGGGAATGTGACGCCCAACCCGTGGCATTTTCTCGACCGCATGAGTTTTCACCGGCTGCTCATAGCTGCTACAGATCCCTTCATGGGCTGCATGGGGGCGAACGCCACAGACAGTCCCCTGTGGGGGCTGCCTCTGCAGCTGGGCTGGATGCTGACTTCAGGTAAGATGATGTAAAGATGTGAATGTGTAGGACTTCACCTCGTGAGCACAAGAGTCTCCATGTCAGTTGTTTTGTTTGCGCAGGTCGTCTTGCTGACCCAACAGGTTCAACAACCTGCGGCCTTCAGGCAGGAGACACGCTGTGCGTGTCACCTCGGAGCTGGTGGGGCTGTGAGTGTGACAAACAAACATCCAAAATAAACACAAGCAATCACAGCTGTTCGTGCACACCTTTTTGTTTTCATTTTTCAGGTGTGAATTACTTCCTCTCTGCACTTCCGTTCTTGTCTGCTGCACAGCAGGGCTTCATGGGGGACGGCGTTCAGGTTCTCATGTTGTTTTTTTATGACAATAGACAACTAAAAATACTAAATAAAAAGATGAACACTTAATGATGTGAGGATGGCTGCAGTGGTCTCTGCTGCGTTTTCAGGTGCAGCTGAAAGCTCCTGCAGGTGCAGAGGCCTATTGTACCACCTATGCTGACTGTTCAGTGCAGTACCATGATGTCATGGCAAAGTGGGACGCCTTTTTTCAGGTATTTGATTGACACATGATGGAAAATGGCAGTTTGCATCTGATTTAGCGCTTCGTGCAGTCAGGGGGTCTGGAGAGGAATCCAGTCGTGTGATATGTTCTGCTTAGAGAAAAGGAAAGGCCAGTTTGTTTGTTTTTTTGAATGTCCAGAGGACCAGAGATAACTTTTCTAGATTTTTCTACCTGAACTATTGAGCATGCATCAGGATAACACTACCTGGGATTATTTTGACTGTAAACCTTTTTTATTTTTTATTTATTTTACAAATGATGAGAATAAATTTGTGGAGAACATTTAAAGATGTATGTATGTGTTCTTCAAGGCTCTGAAGGCTGAGTCCACTTTACCTGACAACGAGAAGAAAGACTCCATCCTTGGTGTCTACTGGACGGCCCAAATGGCTTCACTTCATGCCTCAGCAGCAGCATGCAATGCCAAGTACTTTCCATCCATCCATCCATCCATCCATCCATCCATCCATCCATCCATCCATCCATCCATCCATCTGTTTGTCCATTAATCCATCCACACATCCATCCATCCACACATCCATCCCTCCATCCATCCATCCATCCATCCATCCATCCATCAATCATCCATTCATCCATCCATCTGTCCATCCATTAATCCATCCATCCATCCATCCATCCATCCATCTGTTTGTCCATTAATCCATGCATCCATCCATCCATTCACACATCCATCCATCCATCCATCCATCCAGCTGTGCATTCAGAAACACAGCAAGGTTCATCTACTGTACTTTAGCATGTAGTTTTTTTTTTAATCAGCATTCATTAATGAAGTGCAGAAAGACTTTTTAACATTGCCTTTTACTGTTCATGAGCTGAAAAGACTCTTGACCACTGTTAGAATACTGTACATTCAAATTGGTTTCCCTGTCAGTGTTGGTTTAGATACTGGCATACATAAGACAGACGGCCTGTTAATTCAACTTGAGCAGTTCTCCTTACCAGTTCTAATTCTCTCCTCTCTGTTGCTGTCTTCTTCAGGCAGAGCCATTATTCATCTAAGGAGGTGTCATTTGCCAGCAGCTGGTTGAACTCAGCTGAGTATGTTTCTGCAGCTCATTTCCACTCCAGCTTGGATAAGTCTGTGCTCTTCATCAGCCCTCTGCCAGGTCGAATTTTAAAGGTACATCCACTTCCATCAGTTATGTTGCAAAATGTAAAAAAAATTACCCCTCGTTCTTTTACTGACATCTGTAGGAGCACGATGTGGCTCCTAACATTGCTGACCTGACTCAGGAGGAGAACCACTCGTTGTCTATTTTCTCCTGGATGAGGAAGATCAACACTTTTCTTGGTAGGACACCTAAACACAACATGATGAAATTTGTTTTTGGCTCCATGGATGACAGCGATGCTTTGTCATCTTCTACCAGGTGGAAGGTTGGTGAATATGTGGAAACGTGCGATGTGTTCAGTGTCCACGAGGGAGAAAGGCAGAGATCTGATGGAGCAGCTGATGCTGAATCCCAGCTTCGCCACCACAACGTTCCTGACTACATTAGGGAAATGAGAACAAGCTGCTGAGACAAGAACTTCTTCAATAAAACAGTGATCACTTTGAACTTAAGGTTTCTCTGTTTTATTTCCTCATTGTTTGAAGGATGTTAGCTGGTTATTACAGTCGTTCCTGTGTCTTTGTTCATATTTCACTCTTATGAATATAGAAGCCTCATAAAGCATCAGCAACTTCTCACTCATAAAATTTATAACTTTGAAGCTTTTGTATTTTGGTGAAGTTTACAGAAAGTTAGAACAGCCAAATACAGAAAACCCACAAAATATACTTAATTTTTTAATAGAAAAACAATATTTTAATATTTTTACTTTGCAGTGATGTTAACTTAACCCTACCATGTTAGTTATTTTTGTGTTCTCAGTCAGAAACAATGAGCCCATTGTATCTGATATAGCTCCATGATACAAATGCTTTTGATAGATTTTTACATCAATCTACTTTCATGTGAACAGAACAAATTTAGATCAGTTTTTTCTTTCTTTCTGTGACATAGAACTCACTGATCTGAACTCGTTTGATTTGTTTTTGATTTTAAAAAGATTATTTTGGCGTATTTACAGCTGCAGAGGACCTGCAGTGGAAATTAAACAAAATGTACTTGCATTACTGTAAGTGAGTATAATTTGTGTGTACTTTGTTCTCGTCTTAAGTAGTTTACAAAAGCTGAACTTTTACTTTGACCAGAGTACAGTACATTTTAGTACACTCTAAACTCTGGAGAGGACATGGTCAACAAATGTCTGATGTGAATTTAAATGTATGATGACCACTACATAAAAATTCTGTCACTGACTCTCGACTCGTTCTCCTCCTCAGTTTCTTTAATGTTACATTTCCTTGATGCTTGTCAACAGTTTTGTGAAATAAGATGTTGTCTTACAGAGAAAACCTCTTAAAAAGGAGACCAAGGTGTTTTGATTTGACCTATACACAAACATGTAGATATTTGTCTTATACCCACTTTCGAATTAGCAGAAACAGCTGAATGTTAATCTGTGGCTTCATTTGAAAAGAGCCTTTCAGAGTTCTCTGGAATTTAATGCAATAATGCAACACTTGGAGAATTTCAAGAACATTGTTGTACAACACAGGGACGTGTTTGCACTGCAGTGCTAACATCTCAGTGATTTCACTAGTGGCAGAAAAAAATGGCTCCACAGCATCCCCAGTTATATAAATCTAAAAAATAAAATAAAACACTCTAAATAAATGTAATTCAGATCATAGTACTAAAGCCAGTTTATTAAAATGACTGAACATGCTGCTCAAAATACAGCTCAACAGTGACCCCTAGTGGCCATAAAATAATTTTCTGACAATTTCCAGAAATGATGAGTCCAAAAAAGTTAATTTCATCCATTTAAACAGGCAGGACAGTTCCGTGACGAACTACCCAGGATGCACCTCACTTCTCGTTGAATGAATAAATGAAAAAGTGAACGTTGGTGTTGCATAATTTCTCTGGTGGTGAATTTGTAATTGCTACCAACTGACACCATTAAATGGAAAATAAATAAAAACTATTATTCAGTGAAGGAATTATGTAGTATCAAGTTGATACTACATAATTCCTTCACTGAATAATCAACTTTAAACAAGGGTGACATGCAATCTGCCATATTTCAGAATATGTTGGGGATGACTCTCAACTACTACACACAAAATTTTAGCTCAGTATTTGTAAAATTGACCAACTTATAGCAATTTTTGTGCTTGCTCGTGTCAATTACTTTGAGTTTAAATAATAAAATCCATCCACTGGTTTATGAGATATTTTGCCGACAGACACACAAGCAAAGGCCCACATGATCACCCGCCTTTCACCAGTAAATGTACAAGAATGATTACATAAATCATTGGGTTTGGGTGGATTTGCATCACTTAGTCCTTTACGCTTTCATTTCATTTTTTTATTTTGCAAACTAAGTTTTTGTTTCTTAATATGTAAAACTTTAATGAGAAAGTCTTGACAAAAAAAAAAACGTTTTATTTATAGACTGCACACAAGGGAACAAGGATCACGGAGAAATTCTTTATTTAAACAAAACGTAGTTTCACTTGAACAAAATACCACAGAAACTTTGACTCAAAGTCACGTCCAAGACGTAAAAAACAAGAGCAGACATAATTATTACAAGTGCCATAATAAGAAACCCTATTAAACAAAATGCATCTATAGACTAATTCATGATTGTCAATGGAAAAGTACGATCAAGTACAAAATCACAACAAACACAAATACACAAGTTGATGTCAACATGTACTCACTATGTGCACTTCAGAAGCTTTTTCCTGTTTCTTCCGTCCTTTTTTGAGCTTATTTGTGGTGTTTCTTCTATTTAAGTATTTTAGAGAGCATTGGTTGTTACCAAACGTTGCTCAGAATAAAAACAAATTACACCGATGGCGTCAAAAATCACCAGGGCTTCATTTCATATTGAACCAAGAGAAAAAGCAGAATGACCACATCTTGCTCAAGTTAATTATGAACGTTTGGTGGTTTAGTAATAAATATTTTGCAGCCGCAGCTTCCAAACTGTGGTTCAGACCAACTTAGACGAGCACGTAACCATCATTAAAACATGAATTAAAGCATGAAACTGTTTCAATCTGCTGAAGAGGAAATTTACAGAAATTTAGTTGGGGTTGGGACGACTACTGAAGGTCATCAAACAAGCGAGGAGATGATTTTCACAACTTAAGTAAACATTAAAGATAACTGCTATAAACAAAATGTAGCCAAAACTTGTATAAATTGATTAAAAAATATACATGTATTATGTTGGTTTAAATTAGCAACATCATGCCTCAACCAGCAATAATTGGGTCTGCGAGTCTCTGTTATTATTTTCTTAGTATGAACCTTAAAGGTTCGAGGATGAGAAACATTAAAATAAAAGCTTAATGTAAAGATGCTAATTAATCGATATGTTTCACCATTTTCTAAGTTTATTCTTAATTAGGTCAAACGTGTTCCTTAAATCTCAGTAAAACTGCACGATATACTCACTTCAACTCAGATTTTTTTTAAATATGAGACTTTACTGTGACATTAGTTTCAAAGTTTCTGTTTTATATTAATGTTTAAAGATGTAAGTCATTACTGTATTTTTAATTAGAGAGAAGTGCAAGCATGAAGACAAATAGTATTTACAGTATAAAAAAAAACACTAAAGGATTTGTTAAAGGTTGACAGAGAATAAATAAATAAGGTTTAAAAGAACAACTTATTATGATTTTGTGTCTAATTTGTAGTAGTTTCTACCATAATGTTAGAAATTCCAGGGCATGTAAATCGAAGCTTGTTTAACTGATGTAAAAGTCGTAAAAAAGAAACTTTGTGGAAAAAGAAACAGGTCACTGATACAATAACTTCTTAACTCCTTAAAAGTACCAACTATTATCAAAAATGTAAAAAAAAAAAAAAATAATAATAAGTATAATTTTTTGGGAAAAAAAACATTGAAATTGTTCGTTTAGAGCCACGTTGAGAACCTGCTGGTTACAGAAAACAGACGGTTCAAAAATGTTGCTTTGCGCCCAAACAAAATGATTTTCTGTGTTTTTGTCCCACCTTTCCTCACAGGATGTAAATTTTTAAAAAAGCTTGACAAAATACTCGTGAAAAATGGGAAAACGAACACAGACTCTGCGCGGATATAAAACAGGAATGTCACTGCAGAGTCTAAACACAGGAGAGTTGTGGGAGCTGGAAGGAGAAATTTAAACAAACATCAGTCAAACTTGATCCGTTCTTCTCCGCTGGACATCCCAACGCAGCTGAAAGTGATACAGCCTGAACAAACGCCTTCCAGATATATCCATCACCAAAATAAATTTCAATCGGGGTGTGAAACGTGCAGAGCAGGACGTGTTTGCTTCGTGACAGCTTGCTTTGCTTCTTTCTTGCTTTGGCTTCTTGCCGTCCACTGGGTGGGTGGTGAGGTAGAGAAACGGCTGAACAGCAGACCAGCTGTTGGCCGACCTGCGCGCTGATGGCATTTGCATCTGTTGAGTGTTGCTTGGCTTCCTGAGAGGTAGAGGATCTCTTCGAACAGGAAACCACCCTGAGCCTGCTAATGCACTGGAATGTGTGTGCGGGCGTCGTAAAGAATCGTCTGTGTCTATGCGTGTGTTCCTGAAGTTTTTCCAAACAGTCATTGTAGATGTGTGTTTTGTACGATTTACAGGTTGCTGTTATGCTTCGATGCAGGCTGAAGCCTTGCCCTTTAACAGGTCCAGACACAAGTGGCAGCTCCAGCTCCCTGGAATAAAACACGCGAGACAAGAGTGACTGGAATATGTCCTTTAATCCCTCCATGTATGGCCTTCTTAGCATCAGTGTTGAATAAAACCTGAAAGGGTGGCGCTCACCTTCAGGAGGCTGGGTCATTGGAGGCTTCAGGCAGTACATGTGATATCCTCTGTCACAGTCATCGCAGAACAGCAGCTGGTCCTGCAAGAAAAAACGCACAGTCAATATCCTAAACGAGACAAAGACAAGTAGAGGACACAACTCAGGATATAAATAAAAACAGAAATCAATCGTGTTGAGCATAAGGTATAAATAGGTGCTGGGAACACTGGTGCGATGTACGAGACGTACGTCATTCTCCGAAGTGCCACAGAGACTGCAGGACTTGCACTCGATGCACTGCCACTGGTACGTCCTCACCGCCTGCATCATGTTCTCAGTGAACTGCAGGCATGTTGGGTGGCCTGTGGCGGACGAGAAGGTAAGAAACAAGAAGAACAGGAGAAAAGGAAAAACTGCAACTTTTAAGAGTACAGTAATTTTAAAAGTCTTAAAGGTGCTTTACATTTTACACTCTACCCACATTCCTATAAGAACCCTTGGTCACCGACCCCTTGTTAATGTCAGAGTTACCGTATTCGGATCACATTACACCTTCAGGCAGTAACAGGTTCTGGGGTAGAACAGATCCGAATCAATGAAGAACTGGTATGGCAATGTCAGATCCCCATAGTGCCACTCTGTCAGCCTCTAACAGTCTGCATTACATGGACAACTTCTTACCACCACACAGGACCTAAATCGTTTTCCTAGGGATCTCCAGTAAGCAGCGACAGGAGGGTGAGATTTTATTTATTTATTTCCACAACTCTTCTCTAATGTTTGGTTTCACATGATTATGTAAACACATTATTGGGTTTTCCACGTGACGCTTAAATGAGAGATGCGACTCGACCAAGATACCCAAATATTTTTAGGAATCAACAAACTCAATAGGGACAACATTTGAGGATAAAATCAGAGGAAGAACGGATGGGACCGACTTCCTGTTAGAAAAAAGCATCCCTTTATTTTTATCAGCATTTAGGACAAGTTTGAGACGGAACAAATCTGACTGGATGATGTCAAAGGTGGATTGCAAAAGCTGGAAAGCCTTAGCAACTGTTTTAGCGCGACAATAAACAACAGTGTCATCAGCATAGAAATGTAAGGATGCATCAGGGATGCTCTGACCTACATTACCTATGTACTGTAGATCGTAAAGAGGGTGGGTCCTAAGACTGAGCCTTGTGGTACACCATTACTGAGTGTTAGACAACTGGAGGAAATATCATTATGTTGAATACAGTATGTTTGCCCCTGCTCCTAAAGCTGGACACAGCAGTGTAAGTTGGCTGGCCAGTCGCAGTAGAGGGTGCATTATATAAGCAGGTGTGTTTCTCTGGCTGTGATTCCCTCTTTGATATTATTGACTTCCTGGCGGTGCTGCTGATCAGCACTACCTGTGTTGCTTGTGCTCGGTGTTGTGTCCAATGAAGATGAGACAGAATTAGTTTGAAGAATATAATATAATTTATTCTATTCTTATACTGTATTTCTATTTATTGTACTTTATTTAATAATAGGATATAATTTGTTTGGATTTGTTGCAGGAGATCCTTCCTGTCCACAGCTATCAACATCTAACAAATCTTGAATGAAACCAGGATGATGAGCTAACTCTTTGTTAAAATCAGGTCTCTCTTGTGAATGAGTCTCCGAGGTTCAGTGGGATTAACATATAAATAAAGGCTGAATGAATGAAAAAGTACATTTTTCATGTATCTGTACTTTACTTAAGTAGGGTTGAACATGGGTGCTTTCTACTTTTACTCTACTACATTTTACATTAAGTATATGCACATTCTACTGCACTACATTTGTATAATGCATTGAGTTACACGTTATATTCACATTGCAGTTTTTTTTTTTGGTTGTTAGTTTGAAAGTAACCAATGGTGAGAGGGGAGTTGGTCCATTGAATCACTGCAAAATGGGCAGGTAATGTTAGATCCAACTTCAAGAAGAGCTGGACCAATGAGGTATATTCTAGTATATACGTCATTGAGCTGGGAGCACCCACAGCATCACTAACACACCCAAAATGGATTCCACCGCGGAGAGTCAGACTGAAGATACACACCACCCATGGCCTTATTGAAAGATTATTGAAATATTATTGAAAGATTATTAAAAGAGTGTTCAGTACAGCAAGACAGATTTTCTCTCCCAAAAGAGACAGACTGGACTCAAAAACCGTTGAAAACCAACTTCTTCTGAACTTGAACAATAAATTCTTGCTGCGATATTAAAATGTGTCAGTTCATGATGTTAGGAGACAAGAGATGTCTCCAAATGTCTCGACACTCAGGTCCAAGTTCTGAAAATGGTGTCAGGAAGTTAAAATATTGTTCACTATTGACCCATTACAAGGTTTAGAGAGTATTTTAACTGGAGTTGATGACAAACTATAGTTGAAATGATCAGATGTTCATTTGTCAGGTCTAATGCTCCTTTTTTCAAACAGACAACTTTTACTTAAATGTGTTTACTGCAGTTAAAATGACACATTGGTTTGTGTTAAATCAAAACTTTCAAAGATATAATAATTCCTCTTTCTTATTTTGCTTAATGACATTTAACTCTGCAGGTCATTCCTGAAATTCTGATGCACAGAATCACAAGTCCAAGTGTGAACTGTGTCACACAATAAAAACATGTATTATCAGCAGCATTGTTCATTAAAATGACTCAACACTATTAATGTATTACAGAAAATATACATACAGTAGTTACACTTAATGATACTGTAGACCACTGCATTAGGTAATACATTCAGCAAGTACTTTTTACTTTTAATACTTTAAGTAAGCTGAATCATATGACTGAATTTGCTTCTTAGTGCAGTCAAGTTCTTCAAAGTCCTGCTAATGACCTTTTTTTGATTCAGCTGTGTGGCATCAGAGACACTTCTAAAAGCTGCAGGACTCTGGCCCTCGAGGCCTGGAGTTTGACACCTGTACTGTAGGGGGTACACTGGGAATATGGGGTACCAGGTCCTTTGATAAGGGCTGTTAGGTCCCTGTACAACTGGTGTCAGAGCTTAGTCCACATTGCCGGCAATAAGTCGGGCTCGTTCCCGGTGAGACTTGGACTCTGCCGAGGTTGCCCTTTGTCTCAGATTCTGTTCATAACTTTTATGGACAGAATTTTAAGGGGCAGCCAAGGTTTTGAGGGGATCCATTTTGGTGGTTTTATATCGCATCTGCTTTTTGCAGATGATGTGGTCCTATTAGCTTCATCAGGTTGTGATCGACAGCTTTCGTTGGAGCGGTTCGCAGTTGAGTGTGACGCGGCCGAGATGAGGATCAGTTCCTCCAAATCTGAGGCCATGGTCTTGAGCCGGAAAAGAGAAGAGTGCCCTCTCCGGTTCGGAGAGGAGGTTCCTCCCCAAGTGGAGGAGTTTGAGTATCTCAGAGTCTTGTTCACAAATGAGAGAAAAATGGAGTGGGAGATCGATAGGTGCAGCGTCTGCAGTGAAGCGGGCGCTGTATCGTCTGTCGTGGTGAAGAGAGAGTTGAGTTAGAAGGCGAAACTCTCAATTTACCGGTCGATCTACGTTCCTACCCTCATCTATGGTCATGAGCTTTGGGTTGTGACCAAAAGAACAAGATCACGGATACAAGCGGCCAAAATGAGTTTTCTCCGCAGGGTGTCTGGACTCTCCCTTAGAGATAGGGTGAGAAGCTCAGTCATCTGGGAGGGACCCAGAGTACAGCTGCTCTCTCTCCACGTCGAGAGGAGCCAGTTGAGGTGGCTCGGGCATCTGGTTATGATGCCTCCTGGACGCCTCCATGGTGAGGTGTTCTGGACACGTCCCACCGGGAGGAGACCCAGGACACCCTGGAGGGACTATGTTTCTCGCCTGGCCTGGGAACTTGGCGTATGTTGAAAATGAGCCTTAGGTACAACCGTCACTGTGATGGCCATCTTGACTTGAGTTGACTCCAAAAGTTAGATGTAAATCCATTTATTGTTTTCTGAAAATTTCATTAAACTCCATCTAGTGCTTCATTAGATATTATGCTCACAAAGTGGACTTTTAATAGTTTAGTTGCCGTTTTTAAAACAGGTCTCGTGATTAATTCGTGCTCAGATTACGTGCTGGCGATGACGTTCAGCTACAAACACCAATTTTATCTTTGCATCTGTAAATTTGCAGTTACAACCATTTTATGTTTGCTAAGTTTGCTTAACTGTGGCGACCCTTGACTGAAGTTAATTTGTTGATGTGCTTCCAATAATTACATTTTGAAAGTTTACTTTTGTTAAAATGTCTACTGGTTCACAAGATATTTTGCTAATGCTATAAACATACATACACACAGACCCAAAGATAATGTAGATAGTAATCCTCACCTCCAGTCCACTAATAACAAATGTACAAGTTCATTAATCCCAATTTGAAAAATAAATAATTTTAAATCCTCAATCTTATTACTGGTAGGCTTTGTCTCACAGTGTTTTGGACTGGTACTCAAAGTTTGGCTGAAATGTAGTTTGTTTTGGATGCAGGAGGAAGTGACAAAGTCCTGTCGGGACAAGCAGGGCCGCTGGACTAACCCCTGGCCAACATGGCGGTTTCCATCCTACTCCATGCTGCTCAGGTTCCTGCTGGTGGAGAAAAACCACAGCAACGTACCGACAAGTGAAGAGGTGGGAAATGACTTCATATAAGTACTGTATTTTCCAGCGTATAAGTTGCAGTTTGTTTGGGTTTTTTTGTTTTTGTTGCATAATTTACATGCCCTGTGACTTATAGGCCATAGTGACTTATTTATGGATTTTTCCCCCCCATATTTAGAAACCATTTTTAGCTGTGATATGACCATTTTCATTCACTGACTGAAAAAAAAAAAAGAGCAGTACCACTTTCAGCCACTTGATGGCAGCAGAGTAGTAGTAGCAGTATGGCTTGCTGTTGTATCATGTAATAGGTAAACGTGGCTAAAATGACAAATTCAAAAAAAGTTCAAGACAAAAACAACTGGACTTTATTCATTATACGTTATACTTTGTTTTTGTCTTGAATTTTTTTTTAATTGACCATGTCCTGGATGACTGACAATATTCACCAGCTATTAATGACTCAGTTGGCCTGCCGTACTCTCCCCACCTTCATTCTGCTCGCTGCTTGGACTAGTCAAAACAGCTGCACCGCCCCTGAGAAATGCAGCTAATTTGACTATTAAAGTGCCTTTTATTAAGCAAACGTTAGACTGAGACACACCTTTACTATAATTTTGAGCAAACAAATAATAGACTATATGCCACGGACCTCCGTTCTAGCACTTCCGCGTTTCCAGTGGGACAGCGCAATTCCGGTTTGCAGGCAACACGGAGTTAGTTATGGCTTTTTTCACTCAATCACTGCATCGATGTCCTCCGTTTTTACATGCCGACTACAAATGCGGGTGAGACCATTTAATGCCACGTTTTCCCTGCGGATAGCCACAATCCATTGTTGCCTCAACTCCTCATCGGCAGGTAAATTGCAAAACTAACCACTCTATTGTACTTACCGGTTAATGGA
>JARVGV010000192.1:13412117-13435387 GCA_031762435.1 Hypsolebias longignatus | reverse complement strand
AAGTAAAGTACAGATACATGAAAAATGTACTTAAGTACAGTAATTAAGTATTTGTACTTAGTTACATCCCACCACTGGGTCAGTGTTACTTTCAGCTCGTCTGGTGCTCCAGTTGAGACAAGACTCTTCTCTTACCTTTGAATTTTATTTTTACGAGGTGCTCCATTAAACAAGCATTTTGTTTGTTTGTAATGTTAGACGAAAGTGCTAAATGGTGGTTCATGGCTGATGGGGAGACTCCAGATTGACTTGTTAGAGAAGCTCTGCAACAAATCCAAGAAAATGGTTTTGTTGTTTTTCATCCTGCCTTTAGATGGCGCTGTGTAACCAAACACCACTTCAACATCCCATCTGGAAGCTCACTCATCATCACCTCTTCTTACTTTGGTTCCTCCAAATATAAAGATTATGTGATCTGATAAATTTAATTTGTTTGCAACTTGAATCATATAAGCTGCAGTAGTTGTGCGTGTTACAGAACTATTTAAGTATTACATAAATGTTTTTAATGAGTAAAGTCAGTTATTTAATGCCCACTGCCTTTCATGCCAGAGTTATCCATCTTATTCCTAGCCCCCATGATGCCTTGTGTGAATTATGGGCGCAACTTCCGGTGCAGACCAGAACAGGCGTTTGTTTATGTGTGAACAGAACAAGCTAAAGTAGTTTCTCTAAGCATTGTGGATTTAATTTAAAGATGTAGGAACACCACCTGTCAGAGCTCAAACAGGACAATACAGTGGTCCCTCGCTACTTCGCGGTTCGTTTATCGTGGATTTGCTCTTATCGCGGTTTTCCAAAATAAGAGTGGACATGACACACAATTGGCTGAGTGATGGATGAGCTGCACGGTCGGCATGACATTTGTATTTAAATAAATATTTTTATAGTATTTAGCACCTCCTGCAGCTTTGTGTAGCCCTTACTGCTGCAGGATAAACTTCTGCTGTAGTTAAACAGCTGTTTAACTACAGCTGTTGAGCGTGCAGAGCAGAGAAGTGGGCGTGGCCAAGAGTGCCACTGATTTAGTTTGGTCTGGTTGTTGGTGCAGCCGCGAACAGAACTACCTGAACTCCACAAGACGACTTTAGTAAACTTTGTTTGTTAAATAAATGTGAACAGAACAAAAAAAGTGTTTTATCTGCTCAACTGAATGCAAATGACTTTCAAATAAACTGCGGTCCGTGATCCACTACCATGGTTAACCAGTGCTTACAGCTACTTCCTGTCTGACAGGAAGTTATGCACATAATCATTCATACAGTAGTGCCACCAGGATTAAGGTGGATATAAAGTTCTTGTGAGACAAACAACAGAGTTGAAGCCAGTTTAGTCAAACGTGACATCACGGGTTTTTGTGCGATCTGTTCTAAAGAATCAATGACTCGGCTACTACTACGTGAAATTTTAGCTCAATATCTGTAGATATGACAAAAGTTGCAGCAACTTTTCTGTTGGCTAAGGTTGCTTGGATGTGAAATTTTGAATTGGGTTGATGCCAAAAGTTAAACAGTTTTAGACGTTCCAACAATTAACGCCAACGTTTTAAGCAAAGATGTGGTGCAACGTGCTACCCTCAGAGTTTGTGTTGGGGACAAGGCTCAGCTACAACTATGTCAATGTTTAGCTTAATTGCTGTAAAACTGGCGGAGCTGTAGCTGTTTTTGGGTTTCTTGTAGTCAGCTGGCTGTAGCCACCATCTTGGAAAGTGTTTACCCAAAAAGGTTATAATTTGTACATTCAATATTTACTTTCTTAGAGTTTTATTATTGGTACAGACGCATGAGCACACTGTGGGGGAAAAAAACCCTTTATTTCTCTTTCTTCTTTTGTGTTTGGATATAACAAAGACAAAAACCACAAGACTCATTAACCCCTTCACTCCCCATTTTGTTTTCCTGTTTTGCAGTTTGTGTGAATGTTTATGAAGCATTCACTCTATTGTGATCCATTTGTCTTCCATACCTTTTTTGGCATTTTTCTCTTTCCAACATTTTTGTGCTATTTCAACAAATTATATCAAAACATTCAACTCATTCAGGACAATTCTGTTATGACTTGGTATTGGTGCAATTTTAGCTTTTTGAAGTATTTTGCCTTTTCTGCCTTTTTTTTCCCTCACAGAAAATGAATTGAGCTCATTTTATGTTCTTCAAATCTTGAGATCTGTTTACAACCTTTTACTGCTCCTTTTCATATTTTGTTCTGGTTCAGCTTCTTTCAGCTTCCATGTGAAAATTTACAAAAATTTCAGCTACTTTCAGTTGTTCTTTAAGCTGTTTTGTGCTCCTTTCAGATTCTTTCTGCTAACTACACCATTTTTGTGCTTCTTCTAACTTTTCTCTGCTAATTCCATCTTGTTATGCTCCTTTAAGCTTATTTCTGCAATTTTCATCTTTTTCTGCTATTTCAGCTACTATTTAGCTGTTTAAATGCTATTTTTAGTTTTTCAGCTAATTCCACAGTTATTTGCACTAATTGAAACATTTTTCATCCTAATTCAGCAAAAACTCCACTTTCTTTGCCAATTTAAGCTTCTTTCTACCTTTTTAGCAACTTTTCAGCAGTTTTTTTTTTTTTTTTTTTTTTTGCTAATTTCTGTTTGTTTTTTCATTCTCCACTAGTTTGTGCTCATTTCTGCTTCTTTCAGCCTAATTGGGCTAACATGTGTTCTGTCTGCTTTCTTCTGCTAATTTAAGCTTATTCTACCTTTTCAGCTACATTTTTAGCTAATTTCAGCTGTTTTCAGATTAGTTAAAGTTTTTCATGGCAATTTACGCTACTTTCAGCCTAATTAACTTCTTTATGTTAACTGCAGCTTATTGTGCTCCTTTCATTTTAATTATTCTAGTTTTGGCTATTTCTGCTATTTCAGCTACTATTTAGCTGTTCTATTTCATCCCTACTGACCGCCAGAGGGCGGTGCTGAAAGCACTGAATGCTCCCTTCGCGCATGTGCTGTTCGAGTAATTATATCAGCGACATCGCACAGGTGTGACTGGATAAGCAATCAGAGGCTATACAGCCTATCATTATCCGTAATTCAGTCCTACAGAAACTTCTTGCATAAGCAAGGATTCTGAGTGACAGAGAAGCTCTGGCGTCATCCGGGATTCAGAGAACCGTAGTTACATTCATAACTTTCGTTTTATGCTATTTTAAGCTTTTTCAACAAACTCCCCATTTTTTGAGCTCATTTCAGCTCTTTCCACTTCCTTCTGGTAATTTGATCTTTTTCTGCCTTACAGCTACTTTTCAGTCATTTTTTATTTATTTTTGGTTAATTTAACCTTTTAGCTACTTTCTTAATTTTTGTGCTAATTTCTGCTTAAACCTATTTCAGTAAATATGTTCTCTTTCTGCTAATTCATGCTTGTTCTTTCATTTCAGCATGTTTTTTATAGCTAATCTCAGCTGTTTCTCAGCAAGTTCTTCTGAAATAAGAATTCTCACTTCGTTTTCGCAGGAAATGTAATTTCTCTAGTTTGTGTTGCTTTTCCCCTCCTCTATAATTTCTATATCTTGTTGTCTTTCATGGCTCATTTTAGACCAAATTCAAATAAAACTGAGTTCAGGAGTAGCTAATGCAGCTGGAATGTTGAACATGTTTTACCCTTGATAAAAAGTAAAAGTGTGTTTTTGTGCATGTGTTGTCAGGATCTGGTCTTCACAGCTTCCAGCCCTGGCATGTTGGGTCACTGGGACGTAAGGATCCACAGCAGAAGCACGGCCACCTCCGTGCTCCGGCCCTGTCAGCGCACGCCGCCACCCAAGTTCCTGTTATCCGCCACACCCAAGGTGAGCACGCGTCGCTGAGGACGACGCTCCGGCGAGCTCGTTTGTGTTTGCGTGGACAGCCGGTGTTGAGGCAGGCGAGCGTTTGGGTGGTCGTGGAAGTAGAAGATTGAAGCTCCGCGAGGATCGCCTCTGTTGCTTCTAACGAAGAGGCGGTCTTCTCTGTGAACTGTGTGTGTGCCTTCCAGCCTCATTTCAAACAAACAGAGCTTCCAAAAGAGAGGTTTTTTGCACCCCACCCCCACCCCCCCCGGACACCTCCACCACCACACACAGACACCAGATGCAGAACCTGCTGACTCAGTGAATCCCACCTGCAGTCAGCGAGCATCTTCAGAACTCCCATCTGCTCAAGTTGTAACAGATGTGAAGCAGATGTTCTTCAGATGATTATGTTTTGAATCCGTTGTGGTCATTTCACACATGATCTTTGGTTTCCTAGGTGACGGCGGTTCCCATGGAGCGTTATTGCACCGACAGGAGCGCTGAGTACGAGTGGCGGGTGACACGCAGCGGAGGGGGGCTGATATACAAGCAGTGCTTCCTGTATGGCTCCCCTGAACTGGCGTCAGACTGGTGTGCAAGGGCCAACGCCTTCTACCCACAAAGCCCCGGGGGGGTGATGGCCCTGCACCCTCGCCACGGATGGTCCTTCATTCAGATACCTGGTAAGAGCTGGAAGTCTGTTGTTGTCTGAGTGTCACTGCTGGGGGTTTGTTCGTAAAGGTTACAAATGATATATGCGTGTTTGAAAGGCAGGCATTCATAATCTGTATTATAATGTGTGCTTATTTGTCTGTCTGTTAGCAAAATATCCCATCAACTACTGCATAGATTTTAACAAAATTCTCAGAAATTAGTGACTGAATGCACATCTACAACTGATTAACATTTAGAGGCAGCCTGATTGAAGATGGCTGCCTTAGCTAATTGACTTTAAAACACACAAATATGACTTTACCTCAGTCAGTACACAAAAACTGAGCTATAGTTTTGTATATGACTTTACCTCAGTCAGTACACAAATACTGAGCTATAGTTTTGTGTGGTGGTAGCTGAGAGTCATCCAGATCACATGACATCTTGACATTGCTTCAATAAATGCTGCTGTAGTTTCATTCAGAATCTGCACTATTTTTATTAGAAAACTAATTTTGGCCTCATAATCAGTTTATATTTAATTTTACTCCGCTTTATCTAAATATTTATCACAAATTCCCAGTTGAGAATACTGTACTCAGAAGTTCTGGTGTCAGCACTCCCTTGTTTTTACCTGTTTTTATTTATTTATTTATTTATTTTTTTAACGGCTCATTACAGCCAAATGAAAAAAAAAAAACAAAAAAAAACGTGTGCAGTGTTTAACTCACAAAAACACAAACCAGTCACTTCTGTTAAACTGTGAATGAGGAGTGTGTTCTTTTTTGGGGGGTGGTGGTGGGGAGGCGGTGTTTCCAGTGAAATGTTCCTTATCACAAGTGTTCAGTGAAGGGTCAGCCTAAGTGGAGTGGAAGGTGATTTGCTGCCAGGGTTCATGTGAGTGATGGATGCCGGAGGTTACAGAGGCCATTGCCATTTTACAGACAACATGTCCGTTCCCAGTGACCCGCTCAACCCCTCTCGGCTGATAAACTGCCTGTCCTACATTCTGATGACTTTTTTTTTTTATTATTTTGAAAAATGGCTGCACATGTCCTTAATGAAGCATTCACACTGTTGTGATCCATTTCTCTTCCGTAAGCTTTTCAGCGTCTTTCTCATTCCACAGTTTTTGTGCTACTTCCACAAACCATAAATCAAAACGTTCAGCTCTTTCAGAACAATCCTGCTATGAGTTTTGGTATTGGTGCAACTTTAGCTTTTTGAAATATTTTGCCTTTTCTGACACTTTTTTTTTCTCATAAAAAATGGATTGAGCTCATTTTACTTTCCTCAAATCTTTAGATCTGTTTACAACCTTTTTCTGCTCCTCTCACGTTTTGTTCTGCTTCAGCTTCTTTCAGCTTCCTTGTGCAAATTCAAATTTTTTCAGCTATTTTCAGTCAATTTCAGCTGCTTTTTCAGCTGTTTCATGCTCCTTTCAGATTATTTCTACTAACAACATTTTTGTGCTTCTTCTAAGTTCTTTCAGCTCATTTCTTTTAGTTTCAGATTTTTCTCCTATATCAACTATTTAGCTGTTTTATGCTAATTCTAGCTTTTTCAGCTAATTCCACACTTTTTTTGCACTCATTTCTACTTTTTTCAGCCTAATTCAGCAAAAATCTGCTCTCTCCACTTCCTTCTGGTAATTTAGTTGTCCTTCTGCGTTTTTGGCTACTATTCAGCTTTTATTTTTATTTTTTATTGTTTTGCTGCTTTTTTTGGGATAATTTCCTCTCTTTTTGTGCTAATTTCAGCTTTTTCTGCTTCTTCTGGCAGTTTAAGCTTTTTCTGCCCTTTCAGCTACTTTTCAGCTTTTTTTTTTTTTTTTACTAATTTAAAAATTGGAGGGAGGCCCCTTGACGTGACATGAGCTGTCTCGCCTGCCTGTTTTTCAGTTCTCAAAATGGCGGACACTCTGTGTGGATTGAGCTCTTTAGCATAGCATTTGTCACACAAAGCTTTTAATAAAAAAAATCAGTAAACAAGTTCTCAGCTTTTTTTTGCAGAGAAAAACAACTTTTTACACAAAGGCACAGGTTTCAGCCGTGAATTTTTGGAGCTTCGATAAGACTGAGGTCTTTTCCCAAGGTCGGCCTGTTAGCTTGGCTCGTAGCTTAGCTGCTTTTAATTCAAAAACGCGATTTTGGACAGTTAAAACATTTTAAAGAGAAGCTAGAAAGGAAAGCGTCAGTGAAGAACACCGGAGTTGAGAGCCTTTTTTCATCCAGTGTCTTCAGTAGAAAGCAACACAAAGAAACGATAAAGCCAGTAGATGAAAATGAGGTTGATAATTTTCATTTATCATGGGATTAATTGATTTATTGTTTATGGTGACAGACCTAGATGTAATTTTAAACCCAATCAGACTGAATTTACGACATTCTTTTTTAAATTCTACCCATCTATGCTTACACGAGCTTGTGAGAGTTTGTCTGTGAAAGTGAGAAACAAAACAAGTATTTGTGTGTCTGTGTGAGAACAGTTTGAAAGCTCTTGTGAAGTTCTACGGAGGCAGACAAAGCGAGGAAGTTTAGCTGCTGCTCATTGTTCGAGTGCTTGGTTAGGTAATACTAATAAATGCTCGGCCTCTCTGCGAGCGGCTGTGTTTGTGTACAGTCGAGCCCATTCAGGGAATTGTGCAGCGCTCACACGGAGTCCGAGGTGTCTCTCGGCTCGCCGTGCGCACTCTCCCACGCTCAGCGCCGCTGCCCGTCTTCACACAGCTCCACCTCGGTCCGTCTACGTAACAATCCTGCGCGCTGATCTGGAACCAGTATCTCGGCCCGTCTGGTCTCCCACTTCTTTCTCAGCCTCAGTAGGAAGGAAGTGACCCAACAGTGCGGCACCCGTCCTGCGCCAAACGCATTGTTGCCACATCAAGGCTCAGATATGTACAGTAGCTCGGCTGAAGTTTCCCACCCTCTTTGCTCCTCCGTGCTCCCAGTGCTCCCATACCTTAAGAACAAATGTCAGAGCTGAATGACTGTTTGTTTGAGCTCCATGGCGTGAGTGGCGCTGCCCACTGGTATCGATGGAGGAATCTAATCAGAGGGTCTATTAGGAATCAGGACAGGGAGGAGAAAAAAAAATACAACCGAAGCTGTAAATGTTTTGGAGCACAGATTTTTTTGTTTTTGTTTTGGTGGGACTGTGTGGGCAGGATTTTCCAGAGGCGAAAATGTTTACTTAAAAAAAAAAAAAAGATGATTCTGCTTTCTACTAACATGATGCTGCTGCACCTGATGGAGATCTGTCAGCGTCAATGAGAAAACAACAATAGTTTAAATTAAACCCCAATTCTCTCCATTTCAGCAGCAAGCAGTGGCTGGAAGCACTGTTGGCTTCTGGGTAGTGTAGTTATTTTGCCTGGTAAAACAGTGTAGGCCAGGGCTACTCAACAAAACTGCTCAGGGGGTACAGTTTCTGAAAGCCGACAGCTCGGGGACAGCATCCAGCGATTAAAATTATTATATAAATAAACCAAAGTTTACAATGATCTGTGTTACCTTTTAAATTTGTTTATTCTATTGCACTAAATACAATAAGCAGAACCCAAACCCAGAACCAAAAAAAAATATATATATTTTTTTATTTCTTAAGTGACGTGGGGCAGATTGAAGTCACCCACGGGCCGGAAATGGCCCGCGGGCCGCCAGTTGAATAGCCCTGGTGTAGGCTAATTGAAAGAAAACTACAAAATGACAGCATCTTTCCTGTATTATTATTTTTTCTTTTACTTTTTATCCCTTACCGTTCAAATCACGTGTCTCTCCAATATACAATATATTAATAATCATGACATGCTCTTGTTCTTGATTTTGTACATCTGTCTTATCTGTCTGTTTTAGCCACTTTTTGACATCTTGCTTTAACTTGTAAAAAAAAAAAAAAAAAATCTGTACTTCTCTCTTGTGATTGTCTATTGTTGATTGTTCAAGGAAAATCTATTGCTGTATTGTTAATGTTGTCATCATCCTTAGTTTGTAGCCAGGTCTCTCTTGTAAATGAGTTCTCGAGGCTCAATGAGATTAACTAAATAAAGGTTGAATGAATGAAAAAAATATTAAAGTTGACAATTGTTGAAAAACCATGAAAGAGCGAGTCTGCCAAAGTCGAGTCACGAAGTAGCGAGGGACAACTTTGGTTTAAAATGTATAAACAACAGAACACAATGATTTGCAAATCACCTAGACTTGTATTTTATTCACAATTTATCATAGTAAACATTTCAAATGTTTGAACTAAAAAAGTGCACACGTAAAACAAAAAAAAAAAAGTCTGGGACAAGTCAATGAAAGCTTGTTACAGTAAATGGAACAAAGAAGAAACAGCTGGACGAGCATTTTGCAGCTTGAGAGGTTCGATGGAAACTGGTCAACAGGAGACTGGTCTGATTATGGATATTACTGCGTGAGCTCAGGAGCACTTCCACTAATCATTGTCTGTAAACTGTTCCAGACACACATGATAGTTAAAGTTCCATCATGCAGAAATGAAGCCTTTTGGGAATACCATCCAGAAACACCCCCTGTCCTCTCTGAGCCAAAGCTCCTTTAAAACGGACGAGGCACAATAATATTATGGTCAGATGAATCAAAGTTTGAAATTATCTTTAGAAACCACGGGTGCCAAGTCCTCCGTATCTAAGAGATGAGGGAACCCAGCCTGCCTCACTGATAGTATGGGGGTGCATTAGTGTCTACTGTATGGACAGCTTACACTTATGCAAATGCACCATCAGTGCAGAAAAGTATACACAGCTTTTAGAACAAGATCTGCTACCATTTAACAAAACGTCCAGCAAAGAAGGCCCATGACTGTTAAATAGCTAGAATTAGACAAGAAGAGACAAATAAACTAACATTAATAATGTAAACAGTGATAATAAGGCCTTGAAAGCATCATATTATAGAGAAATGATCCGTTACGGATATCTGTATATCTCTGCCTGCACAAGATCCTTGTGGAAAAAGAAAAGTGTGAAAGGTGACAATTATATTTTTAGTTTTGTTCACAAGTTCCATTCTGTTAAAAGAAGCAGCGTTCTGGACATTAAACGTGTGAAACTTTTCCAAGTTTAGGAATCACTTGGGTCAGAAATAACTCTTGATGATTGTGTGTTTCACCTAAAATTATTAAAAACAACTGAACTCCAAACCAGTAGGCTTCTCTCCATAAGACCAACCCTCTAAATGAATTGGTTCTAAGTAATCTGTTTAAAATGATGTTTATTGGTGTTGGTCAGTAGTGGCCTTGCAGCTCACATCAGACTGTGGGAAATGCAGTTCTGCCTTCCTGTCCCTTCAAAGAAATCCAGCTCTCCGGCAAAATGGCAGGAAACTTCCCCGGCTCTCTGATATACGAGCACAAAACAACCCAAACGGCCAGCCTGACCACATCACCGTCAGACTCTGCCCCCGCTCTCAATCTGCATTAAGCTGGCACTTCCAGTGTTTTTTTTTTTTTTTTTTATACCAGCCAAGAAAATCCAAACAAAACGAGTCGTCCAAGTGTGCAATGGGGCGGAGATTTCCTACTTTAGTTTATGGCAATTAATAAGTGACAAATAGAAGAAGGAGAAAAAAAAAGTTGAATTTTTTAAAATTTGAAGCTTGGAAATCCAAAGAAGACTGAAGGGGGAGACATTAGCCACATTTGTTTTCAGTCAGAGGTTTGAATCTTCTGGTTTACTGTTCCCATCCTCAAGCTTTTGTCATTGCAGCTGTGGTGTGGTGAGGTTCTTTTGCAAAACTCATCCTTCACTTCAAAACTCCTGTAAAACTAAAAGAAACCTCTTCCATGAATGAAGGAAACAGGAAGCTATGCGCTCTGCCCAGGGCTTCATTTGTAACCAAACGATGCCGGAACGCAAATAGCAGGCAGGTGTCTGGGGGGTCCTCCCCCAGAGAATTTTTAATAACGTAGATGCCATATCCTGCATTCTGGTGTATTTTATAAAAGGTTTATTACAGTCGATTAACATGAAATAAAAGATGTAAGCTCTATTATTGAAATCTTTCTGACTGCAAAGCGTTCGTAATGCAACACCGCTGCAGGTAAGAGGCGTTCACTTCAGGACAAATTGAGGTTGCTGATTGGTCATTTGCTGACATGTCTACTGGATTGATTGACAAGTGGCGGGACTCGTAACAAAAAAAATCATAGATTTACTGGCCCGTTTGAGACTGTCGTCATTTATTACATATTTATTTGATATTTTGGTGAATCTACGGTTTGAGAATTGTTTCCTTCCAAAATACTAATGATTTAGGGGTGCTTGATCACTCCCAAAAAGAGGCTAAAATCACCACTGAAGCCAGTTCAGATTTATAATTTACTTTTAAACACTTTATTTGTGATTTATAAGTGTATTAAGTGCAGGGTCACAGTTGTTTAGTATCCCACACCATGGTCAGCTGTGTCTCCTCATCCTCCTCTCTGCTCCACACCCTGGGACAACAAGCGCTGCCCTAAGTTTTTGGCCACACTTAGAAAAAACTGCCTAATATTTAGCGTTTTGTCAATGGCTTAGAAAAGAGTAGCTCTCAATCCTCCTGCTCAATTCAGAAAAGCGTCCTGTCGCACCGACATCGCTTCAAATACTCTGACTGCACGACAAAGAGCTTTACGAGCCGAGAGCATCATCTCTTTTCTGCAGTTCAGATAACTCCTGCAGTGATTCACACATCAGATTGTTCACAAAAGCGCAGGAACTTGTGCATTGTGCAAAATGTTTAATTATATTTTTGTGTTTTTTAATAAAGTTACCGATGACTTTGAACTTTTAGGGGAGGAGATTTTTTTTAAGTAGAAGCGGAAATGCAAAGCAACAGCTCTGTTGTGCAACAGCAAGTGGCCTAGGATTCTCATAAATTGCTTCCATCTTACGGTTGAGCTCGTAAATCAGCTGAGTAAAGTAGGTAGCTTTGCCCATGGCCGAAACTGCTGTCGCCGTCTTTCTTAATAGCCGATAACAGATATACGTTGGTGCCAAAAAGCAGAAACCCGGCTATTATAAATCAAATAATGTCTAAATATTTGGCATCCTCCAGAGACAACACAGAAAGGCACATCATTTTCCACTCTCCCCACAGATCCATGATATACCCAGCCACTTGTGTCTCAACGGGGCATGAGGGTTCTCCAGCGCCCTGTCACTTAGTTGGAAATTTTTTATCAATTGCGTTGAAAGTTCACCTGACCAAATCCATGACAGTAAGTTACGATTTGAAAGATGTGTAAATAGAAGCTCTGATACACAGGGCAGAGAGCAAAAAGCAGGAGCAGGAGGAAGGCAGGAGAGGGAAGAAAAAGCATCCGTCTTGCTCGAGGGCGAGATATAGATATACAATAAATGGTTACTTGCTTGGTTCATGGTTACTACTGCAAACTATTAAAAGTTTGTCCAGTGGTTTATGAAATATTTTGGTCACAGACACGAGGTAAAAACATGAGGAAGGCAGAAGTGGGAGCAGTAATAAAAACCCCTTGTAGATGCAAGCAAACCTTTTGGGGCAATATCTCTAGAACTTGAAACACGTTTAAACCTGAGTCTGTTCACCTGTTTTCTTTGCCATCTTTCATAACCTCCCCCTGACATCTGGCTCTTAAGCATCCTGATGTTGTTGCGCTTCGAGAAATTAAATTTGGATCTGATTTTGTCAATATGCTCAGAAGCAGTGGAGCAGTGTCAAGCTAATATTTCCCTTGTCAGCAGTGCGGAACAAGTGTTGGCCATTGACTTATTGATCACACAGTGTAATGTATCATTATACAGTGAGAAGCTGATGCCTGCTTCGATCGTCGCTTCGACCTGTCTTGTGGCCCCCCATCTGTAACTCTTTCTCACATAACCATCCATCCATCTTCCTTTACCGGCTCCTGCTCTGCAGTCAGGCTGTTGTTTGTCTCCTCTCTCTTTCGGTCGCATCTGGCTTGCGTTCCTCCCTTGCCGCTGAGGGACGCAAGCTCTACTGTTGGTTCTTGGCAGTCAAAGTCGTGGGGAAGGGGACTGGACAGGACAGAAGTCTGTAGCGGCGTATTAATAAAATTAGCGCCGTTCCTTGGGTTGGGGAGTATCAGGCGCCAGGCACCAGGGCTAGGGTTAATTAGCTGGCAGCACGCCTCTAATTGGGTCAGAACCATGTCAGGCCCCTGGCTCTGGCCCTACAGGGATTGAATTACAATATCGGGGGACAACAGCAGGGAGAGGGCGGGGGAGATTGAGAAGGAGAGTCTGTAGTAATGGAGGAGGGAGCTCAGGGGGTGAGGAGTGACAGGGGAGTGTAGCTTAATCTGCCAGCAGGCGTTAAGGAGAGGATGGGGTGGGTGATGGCTGCATGAACACCACTGTTAGACTGAGTTGGATTGAAGCACATGGGGGGCGGGGGGGTGTTTTTGAAAGAGGGACAGGACAGGTGGTGTAGCTTGATACGTGTATCCATAGCAACGGCAGGGTGGTGTGACACTGCTTGTGTTGTGGGGTGGGGTCCAAACACAGTGCCAGTTGGTTTTCAGTGGTTCTCTGTGTTTTCAGGGACATTTCCAGACAGAAGTGAACAAAACTGGTTTATTTCTGACATTACTTAGAGATCTTTTTTTTTTTTTACCATCAGCCACTTAATATTTACTGAACCTTAAAGATAATAGATGCAATACAAGTACAGTAGTCCCCCAATTATCGTGGAGGTTCTTTTCTAAGTGAAAAACTACGAAGTAGGTACACTATTTATTTTAGTATTTATATATATTTTAAGGCTTTGTACACCTTCCCACACTCTTGCAATGTTATAAACTCTTATGTCATTTTAACAACGTACATATATGTTATGGGTGTACCGATAAATCAGCTCCAATTTCCATAATTTTGGGAAATTGGCCGACACGTGCATGTGAAACCAATTTTACAGATTTTTTTTTGTTTGTTTTAACAACAATTGTCTGAACTTCATTTATATTTCAGAGCACTACCTCATGGCCAGTTAAAACAAGTTTATATTGTTTCTAGGATATTGTTTAAGGGTAAATTGTTCAATAAAATAAGATTGGAAAATTTAAGGTGCTTATAAAACAAAATAGGTATCGGCCAAAATCTGAATTGGCAGGTCAGACTTTTTAGAAGTTGGTTATCGGCCAGAAAACTGCAATAGGTGCACCCCTAAGTGTACCACTGCTATTCAGAAGAAGGGAAATGTGGAGCGACATTTTCGGACTATTCATAACAACTACGACTCTGACTTACTTCCAAAAAGTGAGCTGAGGAAAAAAAAGGTGAAGGAACTAAAAATCTAGTTATCTGGAAAGCTGTTTATTTTTATTTATTTATTTTTTTTTTAACAGCTGACCACAAAAGTGAAGGCAGCTACAGAAGCATCATTCCACGTGAGTCACTTGCGCATGAAGTCCTTCCAAGATGGAGATATGTTAAAAGAGGCATTCGTTGAAGCGGCTGACTCGTTGTTCTGAGACTTTAAAAACAAACCATGAATATTATCTTCGATCAAAACTCTCCAGGTATCAAGAAGTACGGTTACATGGCGCCGTGGATTTGACCCAGCAATTTTGGAAGGATTTCACAGAGTACAAGTGTTTTTCACTGCAACTGGATGAGTCTGCAGACGTGAGCGACACAGGAAATAAGTACACGTTTTGTATTTTTAGAGTAGGTAGATCACTTTGACTTGGCCATTTTATAAGTAGCTTGCATGCTGAAAAAATGAAGGCACCCCTGCTCTACATGTTTGGTGGCCTTGGCATAGTAGTACTTCCAAATAAGATACAGTGTCATAAAAAGCATGGCTTTCATGGTATTTAAACCTGTCATCCCCTCTAAAGTCAACAATCACAAGGACTCAAGTCAAAATACAGACATAGTTTCCATTGCTAACCTTTCATCCTAAATAAGAACTTATGAGGCATTTCTATTTCCAAATTTACAGCTGTGGCCCTTCACTCAGGATTTATGAACAGTGAAATGCTTTGTTTTACAGAGGTGGACAACTGAAAGCATAAAATGTATCTTCTGTTGTTACTTTACTTTGATCAGATGCTGACTGCTGAAATTTACAGACATCCCTCTCCCTTTACAGCCTTGCATTCCCCTCCTGTTATAAAACAATAAAAAAAACAACCTTGAATACCTTAAATACCATTCCTCATGCAGCACCAATCTTTCTGCCAAAAGGCAGAATCTCACTGGATTTTGACTGCTGGTGACTAGTTGGCGAACGGTGAAGGATTCTCCGAACTAGCTTGAAACATTGTAGAGTTTCTCACTCTTCTTGCATGAGTCATAGAAGCTTGCAGTCCAGGTGCTTCAATTTTGAACATTTATTAAAAAAAAAAAAAGTGAAACAAATTGTCTCCAATTATTCAGATTCATTGTGGGCATCCCAAACTTGTTTAAATTTTGTCAACTGCATTTCCAACTCGACTCAAGAGTGTGTGAGCTGTATTTTCACTAATGTTGGGAGCGTTCCTCTGACAGAAAACATCTGAGACTAACGTCAGGGTCTAAAAACAACACTAATGATAATAATATTATTATTATTATTATTATTATTATTAATCCTATCCTAATTCCACTAATGTACTCTCGTATACTAAACCCAGTAGATTAAATCATAAACAAGGGGACATCAGGAACAAATCAGCTGAGACGGTTATTCTACCATCATCATCATTTACTTTCAGACATAATATATGATCCATATAAAAGAAAAAAACAACAACAACAAGAACACACAGTTAAAAAAAACTTTTCTATAGAGGCTCAAACACCATTGAGTCCATAAAGTAGAAGATTATCTCACAGAGCTTAGTCCAGGGTTGGTCAGTGTAGCGATGATACAGTTTTCAGATTCAGACGACCTACACATGCATCTATACATGAGGTTAGGCAGCACCGCAGGGCAGGTAGGCACACCTGCATCTACTAACATTCTGCTTGCACTGCTGCATCGAGGTACCCTCAGCAGCATCGCATGCCATCAGTATATGCCACATTCAGTCTAAACATACTGCTCCTTTTATAACGTCTCCACAGGTGAGCTGTGTACAGGAGTGCAGCAGCCTTAAAGAGTTGGATCTTAACTGATGTTGAGAACATTCCAAACCTACGGATCAGAGTTTTAACTTGTCCACTGAGCATACGACATTGTCTGTAAATGTGTCTATCATCTGACAGGTCTGCAGTCACATAGTGCCCCAAGTCTTTGCATTCATCACTGACATTCAGCCTGTTGCCTGACAGAAAGAAATCAGGGAACTCTATGAGCAGAAGTGGTCAAAAAATAAAGTGCAAAGCATAAAATATGGTTTTTCAAGATGTAAACACAAAAATAAGGCAAGATGTTCAAAAACTGGTTGCACAAAACGTGATGGCAAGGCTCACTGGTCACAAACATTCAGAATTCAGTGACCCTGGAAATTTACCAGTTTTCTTGTGATTCTGTGTCAACAACTAGTCTCTGACTATTGCAGTTTGGTGCAATACTACTTTCACTACCTTATCTATAATCATACCATCTGTGTAAACCACAGTCCTTAACTTGCATCTAAGTCTGATTTGAAAGAAAAAGGTGTGATTCTATTGAGACATTTAACTGTTTTAAGGGAGGGATACCTGCTTTTTTAAACAACAAGACCCCCCAGAAGGACAAAAAATAAAGTCCCTAGATATAGCAGACATTAGACTGTTGACAAGGAAATGGATAGGAGCAGACTGGAGAGGGAGGAAGGGCAGAGTCTCAGGAGTGATGTGCCATGATTCAATCAAAACTACATTCTGGCTTAAAGCACACTGCAGTATCTTTGGCAGCTGCACGTGAACATTCAACCGCCCTGCAAAGATGAAGTGAATTCCTTGGAGTAACAGTGTAGTCGCACCACATGCATACCCCAAACCTTTGCCCTGTCCACTGAAATAGAACTTAAAGCTCAGCCATAAATGTTCGAATGACTTGTGACTTTCCCCAAAATACAACCTCACTGAGATCCTGAGAGAAAAGGGCCCAGAAGATGAGCATTTAAAGAGGCACAGAAACGCTGCTCTCTGGTTTGAACGTGCATCCTTTATCCCGTCTCTATAGTCTTTCTTTCATTCCCAACTCATCCAACAGAGTTCCCCATAGCAAGAGCTCCGTTTTTGTTTTAGTTTCAAAGCTGCCAGAAGTTGTTTCTTACCCTCCAAACGTGAAGAACGCATCAATTTCTGGCAGCACTTTCCTCACGCTGACAACTCCAAAATAACATCAAAGCACTGCTTCACATTCCAGACGTGATAATTTTACAGCAACCAGCTCCCAGATTGGAGACAAGCCCAACTTTTGACTTAAAAGCCAAAACCTCTGCAGAGAGCAGAGCTTGGTGAGACATACAGTCATGAGTTTAAGCAGAATTAGTAAGAAGCAGCAGCTGTTGTAGTCCGAGCACTCACCCCTGACACTCCAAACTGCTCTCAGACTGACACGGCCACCTGACAACAGGATCCCTCCTTTCAAAACGTTCCTTCTGTTAGTCCAGGGGAAGTTGGACGAGCCCGCTCCCAGTCCTGAGACTTTTGTATAACTGCGGCATTTTGTCCTGCACACACCCCGGCACTGTTGTCTGAGGTTTGTGTTTGAGAAGTGAGTGTGTGAATCAGCTCACTGTATGTCCACCAGCCCTGCCCCTTTCTCTTCCTCCCTCCCTCCCTCTCGGTCTAATGTGGCGAGGAGATAACAGCCAGCATTCCAGCGTACGACTCACTTCCTGCTACAGTTCAGAATGTGAGGGAGGACAGTGTGTTCTTGGTCTGTTGTGATTCAGTGTAGACACTGTGGTCGCCCGTAATGTTACAAATTAAAGGACTGGCATTTCTTGATGGAATGAATTTCACCCATCACCTCTCATGACAGACTTTTAAACTGAAAATCCTCTTTGACCACGTTAAAGCAGCAAAGCCCTGAACTGAACAGGGGGCGGGGGGTGTTTGAATCAGAATATCTGTTTTGTTTAAACAAGCTTCAGTCAGCACATCTAATTAAACTGATTTTATTTTTATTTAATTAAACATTTCTTGTTTAAGGTATAAAATACAAGGTTCAAAGGCAGCGTGTAAGCTCTGCCTATGTAAAACCATGACGCCTGGGTGAGTGGCCCTTATGTTTAAAAGAAACCTTTTAATCTGCTTTAAATTAATTTTGCATGTTGGTGGGATTAAGCAGACTTTAAGTCTTTTCAATACTTGTGGAAAAACAACTCTCTTAAACAGCTAAATGTTTATGAAAGGTTTTCACATTCTTATAAAAAAACCTGGCTGTATGTTTCTATGACTTACAAAGTTTATATAAAAATTATTGAATGGATGTGCAAAAGTGTAATTTCTGAATTCCATCAGACATTAAAACGTTGAAGAATGTGAGGTTTCATGTCAGAAAGTTTCACAAACAACACGAAGGACAAACCAACAAACTGTGACCTCAGCAGCAAAACTGATCCCTGAACTTTAAACATGTTTCAGCAAAAACCTCAGCACGTTCTGCTTCTGAACGACAGTCAACAGACGTGCACACTCCATGTATATTTAAAATCTACACTTCTCAGGCCAGAGCTTTAAAGTGAGATCATTTTATAATTAGAAATGATGCAGGAGTAACTGCTTTAAAGTTTGACATTGAAAAAGGTACAGCCTCATGTAACATTGTGAGACGTGTGGGTCATGAATGACTCTCAGCTCAAACCACACCAACTTCTAGACCAGTATCTATAAAACTGGTACATATTTATTTTTGCCTCTCACTCAGCAGTGCAGAATAAGGAGAAGTGAAACCAGAACTAAGCTGTAAAGTGTCCAGTGGAGTAGAAGTAAACACTTCTACAGTTTCATGTTGTTAAAAACAGTAAATAAATTATAAACATTATAACTGGTTTGTTGATTATCAAGTTTATAAAATCAGTTTCTGTTCATTAGGACTAAAAGCTCCACAGTTAGTGTTCTTAGCTTGAGCACCACACCTCATCTGGTGACCTCTCTGAAGGAAAAAAGCAGGTTTGTGTCACGTGTCGGTGAGTGAAAAACCAACAAAACGCCAGACTGACAGATGTGGAGGAACAAAAATGGTGGCTATGCTTTCAGAGTGCTGGAGGGAAAGTGGCACGACAGATAGACTGAGCTTCTTGAACACATTTCTGGAACACTTCTGAATTTAAATGAATTAAAGACTACGCTTTTGCATACTTTTGTTTTTTAGATTCCTATTTGTATGAATCTAATTTATGTTTATTTATGTACACATTCAAGAGAAAAATAATTTGTGCATTGATATCTGTTTTGTATATTTTGTAATGATGCTTCTTATTTGAGCAGCACAGTGGTACAGATGGTAGAGCTGTTGCCTCTCATCAAGAAGGTCTCCAGATCAAATCCTGGCCCGGGGACCTTTCTGGGTGGAGTTGGCATGTTCTCTCGTGCTGTGTGGTTTTCTCCAGGTACTCCAGTTTCCTCCCACAGACCAAAAACATGCATGTTAGACTGATGGTCAATCAGGTGAGAGAGAGAGAGAGAGAGTGAATGGTTGTTTGTCTCGTTTGTCTCTGTGCGTTCCTGTGATGGACTGGAGACCTGTCCAGGGTGTCCTCCACCTCTCACACAGTGATGGCTGGATATGGACACCAGTGACTCCCACGACCCGAAAAGAAGTGGCTAAAGTGGATGGATGGATGGATGGATGGATGGATGGATGGATGGATGCCTCCTATTTTTATAAATTGTCATATTTTTATTTTAATATGTATTTGTATGACTGTTGTATACAATTTCTTGTTCCACATCTTTCTTCTTTTTTTGTAACTTTTTTGTGCTAATCAACAAAACAAATTCATCCAGTGAGGGATAACTAAACTACTACTTGTTTATTTATTTATATTATAACATATTGATTTACAAAAGGACACAAAGGCTAAACACACTGAACACACTGAATATACAGTATATACAGAATATACTGTATATACTGTATATACTGTATATATACTGTATATATATATACTGTATATACTGTATATATATACAGTATGTACAGTATATACAGTATATACAGTATATACAGAATATACTGTATATACAGTATATACAGTATATACAGTATATACAGTATATATATATATACTGTATATATACAGTATATACAGTATATACAGAATATACTGTATATACTGTATATATATACTGTATATACTGTATATACTGTATATATACTGTATATACTGCACTCTCCAACACTGATTAGATGTGAGCTTGATTTTAATGATGTTATTGAAACAAATGACATTGTTTTATATGTATTGTTTTTTGTCTGAATGCAAAGTAACAGAAAGATAATGAGGGACACGCTCGTTGCCGTCGTTCATGTGCTACATATGGCATGAGTCTGTGATGATAGAAGCTCGTTTAATGACCCGAGTCGTTCACCTTCATGTGGATCAGATCTCACTACAGCTACAGACAGAGAGATGGAGGCACTGACAGAATTATGGAGACATATCAGGTTTTCAACCTTGCTGCCAGTCTACGTCTGAACAGCCATTTCTGGGCTCGGCCCGTCTGAAACCCAATTCCAGCACATCTTTAAAAGCTTCAGGAAGTCCCTCTGGAGTCGGTTCAGTTCCTTGTGTCACAACCAATTTCCCCTCTGAGTCATTTTGCCCTCACCAGTTCTCTTATAGACTTCGTGAAGCACTGCTTGTTATTTCTTGATGCCCATAGACATAAATGTAACAGGTAATAAAAAAAGATTATTAAGGAGAAAATTAGACAAAACAATGATCTCTGAAGAAAATATAATTTCTCTAAATGTTATATTGGAAACCAGTCAGTTTACGGCTTCCACTCAGACTGACACCAAATTTACTGATTACAGATGTTTTCTGCTGGTGAAAGTATTTTATTTTCTTTGTAATTTGTGAACAGAAAGTACGCTCCATCATCCAGAGCTGAGTGGGTTGTGGCCCAGACGTCCTTGAAACTGAATCACAAAGTGCCAATGTGACCGAGTCATCTCAAAAATCTCTAGTTCTTATTTCTGTGGATTATTTTTATGAAAGAGGTGCGCTCAGATGTTTCTTCTGCTTCACAAAGCAGAGCCCGAACTGGATTCATCACATCGGTGGGTGAGCTCAAAATAAAGTTGGTGTGTTACTGTTTTTTATTTTTTGTATTATTATTATTTTTATTATTTGGAGTAATCCATCAGAAGCAAAGAAATTTCATTAATCAGGAAAATTTAGTGAAGCAACAGAATTAAAATAAAACATATTTGTTATTATTATAAAATATGATGATCACTGTTAATGTTTGCTGATAATGAGAGTTTATCATCTTTGCACAAGAACATTTTATATTTACTTATCTTTAGGGGGGAGTGGTGGCGCAGTGGTTAGAGACGGTGGGCATGTGATCGGAAGATCGCCAGTTCAAGCCCCGGTACCGACAACATCAAAAAAATGTGGGTGGAAAAAGGTGAAACACCCACACCTGCCTCCACCCTCATTTGCCCCACTCTGGGCCCCTGAGCAAGGCCCTTAACCCCCACCATCTGCTCCCTAACAGGTCTCTCTTGAAAATGAGTTCTCGTGGCTCAATGAGACTAACCTGGATAAATAAAAGGTAAATGAAAAAAAATTTAGTCATTTATTCAGTGAGGAAAATGATCCAATATTACATATTTAAAGAGTGGTAAAATTATGTGAACCTCAAGGATTAGCAGATATTTTAAACTGCTGGAGGACAAGCTGACCACATCTTTTCACTCTGATGCTGTTTTTACTTACTCTACTCCCCATGTTTGCATTTGTAATTATTTATATCATTAACATGCACTTTCTTTGTTTTTATTCCATGGAAAAGACACCTGGACGAGTCTTTCTCTCATTTGTCTGTGTCTCTTTCCTGCTCTCTCTAATCCCAGCCAGCCAACACAGATCTGAGGGCGGTTCTGCAGAAGGCTTCTTCTGGTTAAAAGGAAGATTTCTTTCCATTCTTGCTCATTGTGATGCTCAGGATGGGAGAATGAAAGTGATGATTCATTGCAATCTGTGGGGCTCCCTTGACAAATAACTTTACCAATTGGAATTTTATAACGTGTGTGAATGTTCTTATACAGTGCCCTGAAATGAATGTTGTTGTAAATTGGTGCTATATGAATAAACTGAATTGAATTTGCTGCTTTTGTTACACTTGGACTATGACAAATTCTCAACAAGTTTAGAAGTTAGTTTGTTTTGATTTCTTCCTGTACTGATAAATACATGCTGATAAAAATAAACCAGTGAATGTTTTTTAATGTGTTGCGTGTACTGTACTTTCATATCACAGATGTGTAAATACTTTACGGTGACAGACTAAACTCTGACTTTTATTACCCCTAAATGAACCCTTAGGGACGGGAATCTCATTGTGCTTATATTACTAAAGTAAATGTGTTTTTGATAAAATACTATTTTGGCATGACCAACCAATACATAAACACATTTATAAAAAGTCTGCAAAAGTGGAATCATTTTTTTCCAAGCAGATTTGGAGCTGTAAACCAGGTAGAAACCCCAAAGCAATAAACTACATATCCTCTCAAAGCTTTTTGAGGGCTAGACATACACTATATTTCTCAATTTTTCCTGTCTCCCTTGTCTAATAAATTAAAGAAGCGGCGGGTTATGGAAGTCAGATCACAAAGTGCAATAGATTTGATTATTGTCTTTGCCTCGGATGCTGCATTATTGCTTTGGGATCCTCAGAGATGGGGCTCTTTCCACCAAACTCTGTAAACCTGGACGGGCAAGACGGGGCTCTTGGAGCAGAGCAGGCCAAGGTGAACGGAGATGGTGAAAGGCGCTGGGCCTAGCAGGAGTTCATTCCTAAAAAAAACTTGATTTTGTGGGAAAGAAAGAAGTGAGATAGCTTACAATGAAAAAAAAATTGTGCTTGAAAATAAAGAAATAAAAATAATAATAATAAATTCACTACAATAGCCACATGGCGTTTCACTGGACTTTAGACTCAAAATTGCAAGAAGACGGTGAGAAAGAAGGTAATATTCAGCTGCCGTCTCACTGAAAAACAAGTGGTTTTGACTAATGATTCATGTGAACATGTTTAAAAGTCCAGTTTTTGAAAATTCACAACAGCTTATTTCTGTGCGCATGGCTTACAAACCTGCTTTCTTTGCCATGCAGGTTATTTTGTTGTCCACCTCTGCCCACTTTGTACCCATTTTAGCAGCTGCTGTACGACAGTCACATGCATATCTTCATTTCCAAAGTGTGCTGTGCAGGAGTTGAGTAAATGAATACTGTATAGGCGGATTTGGACCAATTCTTAATTAATATCTATCCTCAATGTTCATTTTAGACTCACAAGAAAATTCAGAATCACCATTGACATCATTAGACATTCTGGAGCCTGATCATGAATTAACTAGTCACAGCCCAGTGGCATTTCAGATGTAGCTTCTTTTTTTTCATTCAACCTTTATTTAGGCATGTTAATCCAATTGAGCCTCAAGGACTCATTTACAAGAGAGACCTGGTTACAAACAAAGAACGATAACAGCAACAGTAGATTTTCCTTGGACAATCAACAATAGACAATCATAAGAGAAGCATACAGATTTTTTTAACAAGTTAAAACAAAGATGTCAAAGTAGCAACACAGACAGATTTTAAGGCAAATGTAGAAAACTACAAAACAGGAAAATGTCTGCATTGGTTTTTGCCAGTATTCCAACAGATTCTTAAAGCCATTTAGAGAGGTCAAGGTCGAGAGCTTCAGATCTTTTTGTAAGATATTCCAGGAA
>JARVGV010000192.1:13341537-13352171 GCA_031762435.1 Hypsolebias longignatus | reverse complement strand
CCCCACGCTGGGGGGGGCCCGCCCCCCCCCGACCCCCCCAGGATCTACGCCCCTGCGCAGGGGCAGCATAGAGATAAGGAGGTATCAAGTAGTTGGATGGCAGTGGAGCTGATGAAGTCACAAGAACGTTTTCAAGGATCTAGCCGTCCATCCATTATCTTTTATACCCACTTCTTCCATATTGGGTCACGGGGGTCTGGGGATTTGGACCAGGGAGCTACTCACTGAAAGGCAGCTCTACCAGTTGTGCCACCATGCTGCCCGTTTTCAAGGATCCAAATATAGGAATTGAGGATTCAAGGAAGGCGACGAAGGGTCCAGGACTGGAGGCTCAGAAGACAGGTTCAGGGAGAATACTAGGAGAACACAAGGTCAGTTAATTTCTTAGTCAAGCTAAACACAAGAAGACAGCTAGCATAAATATTGATTGATATGCATTGCTCCAGCAGGGACGGGAGCTCTTCTGCAGCCTCTTCAACTCCTGTAGCTCGTTAGTGAGATGAACCACAGCTGCTGTGCACTGGCACCACCCTGGACTGAGGAACCTGCAGAGAGAGCTGGAATCCTACAATATGTAATGTGTACAGTAGTCCCTCGATTTTTGCAGGGGTTACCTTCCACATGCCACCCTGATAGTTGAAAAACTGCCAAGTAGTGATGGATTACTGTACTGTATATGTGTGTGCACATGTATGGAAGTGCATGTCTGGGTATAAATTGTTTTTTTTTTTATTTAATTTACTTTTCTCTCTCTCTCTCTGTTTGTCTCCTGTTTATTTTTTTGCTGGTCTGTTGCTGGTCTGTTGGGGTGGGAGTATTTTTTTTATTTTGGCTGTTGGCTTAAAAAAAGTAAACCTTTTGTAACAAAACAATAAAATAATAAGCCAGAAAAATAAAGAATTCCATTTTTATTTAAGCATTGTTCATAACAATGATCTAATAAATTGTAGATATAACCCCACAAATATTCCAAAAGGGGTAAATTTATGTTTTATGTTATTATCTGTTTGTTTATGGACTTAAAGTATCGTTATTTGCTTTGAGGCATGAAGAACTGCACATTTGAGTATTTAGGTGTAAACAGGGATGAGATCTTCAGTCAGTAATTGTAATGACTATAATGGGATCGTTAACACGACAAAGCTGTAAAAACAGTTTCAATTCGTAACATTAGGGATGCACCAATCAATCCACTGGTGAGCAGAATTGACTGATTTTCAGTTTGATGAGTAACCAATCCCACTGTAAACTCAAAAATCTTTATTTTTAAAAATACATATAGCAAGTGAACTCATCACAGCTAAGCAGCTAAAAAGATGTTAACTTTTTATTTATTTTTTAGACGCATGCAACAACTTTAATGAAATTAATCATTCAGATTTTTTGAACATGTACAAAAATCAAGTGACAGGGTAGTAAACATTTGCAACTCACACAAAGAAATCAACAACACCTGCCGACGTTTTGAGACATTTTGGGGACATTTTAAATGGCCTTGCACCCTCATATCGTTCTACTTCAACCATATACTGTATTTCTTCTCAAGTGATGACACCATCTGACCTGCTGCTTTTGGTTGTACCAAAAGACTTGACTTCAGACTGTGGGACAGTTAATCTGGACTCAACCTTGAGGTAAATAATGGTGCCTGTTATTAGCCAGTCTGTGACGTATGATGAGTTGAGAAAACATGAGTCAATGTGTCTGCTTAAACAGACAGCAGCCATACTTTAGGATATTTTTAGGTTTTATTATTTATAAGCAGATTGTTAATGTTAGACACATGCAATTCAACAATAATAATAATAATAATACTAACAATTGTATAGAATAATGGCAACAACAATAATAATAGTAATAATTACAAAAACAACAATAATAATGACAAAAATAATAATGATAACAACAAGAACAATAATAATAGTAAAATAATAATAATAGTTATAATAACATCAATATTGATAACAAAAATAGCAACAACAATAATAATAATAAGATAAAAATAATAGCAACAACAACAATAATAATAATAGCAACAAAAACATTAACAACAACAATGTCAACAATATTAATATTATTAATAATATTGCATTAAATATCTTTCAGTCTTTCGGTCTAGCAGTCTAAAACCATGATAAAAAACATTTTTACAAAAGCACAAGGAATGGGCTGGAATCTATAGTAAAGAATAAACTATTTGAATAAGCCAAAAATATTTAATGAAACAGAACATGTTCTTAAGAAGATGATTATATTTTTGATGGACTTGACAAAGAGGAATTGAGTGAATTATATAAATATCAAAAGGGAAAGAGTTTTGTTGAGTCCTGCAGAGAATTGGATGTTCATCCAATTATTATTTATTGATTGTTTCAAAAAAATCCTTCTGGTGGTTCATGAGATATTTTGCTACCACATAAACAGGGTTGACTCCAACAGTCAATGCTAAAGTTTTAAACAAAATATCCTGAGAAGTACTTGAAGTATATGTTGATAATACTGTCAGCTACAGCCACACCAAACTTTGACTCAACAAAGATAAAAGTTTCTGAACTACAGCTATTTTTGTGTTTTCTAAGGTCAGTTGGCTGTGGCAGCTGCAGATGTCCAAATGCTTAAAATGTCCTAAAATTTTCATATAAGTTTAGCTTATAATCTGTAAAACTGAGTTTTAACCCCCCACCCTTTTTTTTGGCTAAGGTTGATTAGTTGTGTTGTCCATTTTGATCTCAGCTGTAGATGAACATCCAGTGATTGTGTTCTGGAACAGTTATTAAAATCAGTGATTCTTTGACACAATAGACAAATGAACAGGCACAATGAAAACCATCATCTCTGCCTTCAGATCATAAAAGCCCCACATGTGTATATTTGTTTATTAATTTATTTTAGGATCCCTATTAATTTCTACTGTAGTAGAGATTATTCTTCCTAGGGTCCACACCAGAAATATTGCAATTAAATTATACTTTTACAAACATACAAACATGCATAATAAAATACAAAAAATAAAAACAAATTTACAATATAAAAATTCAAATTAACCATCTCAATAACAACATTTTACAAGCATTACAAAATGACAAAATACTTTAGAACACACAAGAATTCAAAACAGAAACAATCGCCAATTCCAACGTTAGCAAACAATCTTCATTTCTGTTATCAATTTATCATTTCATAAGGTCAATTTAATTTCATTATCTATTATATATATTTTTAAATATTATATATTTTAAAAATGAACATGATCAACAATAATGTAATTACAGACGGCAGCATGTTCCAATAAGAAATTGCTCAATACACAGTTGTTCTTTTGTTGATGAAGTTTTCATATGATTTGATTCTTCACAACAGATTTTGAATCACGTAAATTAAAATACTTCTAAATAAAATCCACAACAGTCTGTGCCAGAATAAACTTTACGAAAATAAACATCAAGTGGCTGATTCTCTCAGATGACCGTGTTCTTTTTAATCCAGGCAGCAGGATGTCACACAGGATACCTCTCAGAGGTGTCTGGGCCTTATGTTGTCACTTAGTTCAGGAAAACTGTCCATGACTCATTCAGCACATTTTTAGTTTCCACTTAGTTGTTCTTGTCGCAAGCCCACATCTACGGCATGCCGCCTGACGTCACTTCATCAGTGGAAGGTTAATTCTGTCATTTAAAGGTTACGAGAGCAGGATCATGGGGAGGCAATTTATTTAACTGGTGTCACATGTTGATGGGATGACAGAGTTTAATCACACTAAAAGTTCTATGAAGAACAAAGACGACGTGAAATGTGTCCTTTGTGGAGACAAAAGAGAAAGGATGCGAACAACAAGGAGCGGCTCCATCAGAACATCCTAATAGGCGACCAATGGCTCGGAAATTGAATCAATTAGGAAGAAGAGGTCAGAGGAAATGACCTCAGGGGTCAGTGAACCTCACAGGAAGTGCTCTGTCACAATGCTGACCGCTGAACTGGCAACAAGCTTTTCTTAAACCTCCTGAAAACATACAGATCCTGTGGAGAACTGAGTCCGCGTGCATAAAAATGGCTACAACTCAACCAGGTTGACGGGTATCGAGCTAAAGTTTGATCTGGTAGTAGCTGAACATTGACTCAACACATGTTTTGAGCATGATACGTTATATGAGATCTATGTTCAAAACACTGGCATTGTAAGTGGTTAACCCTGTACGTCTGTTAGCAAAATATCTCATGAACCACTGGACAGATTTCAATGAACCTGTCAGAGCAGTTATTGCTTGTAACGTTTGGAGTCATCTATGTTTAGGGTGGCTGCCACAGCAACACATAAATGACTGACTCTCATTGAATTTTACAGATGTTAAGTTTAAATTTGTTGTGGTAGTAGCTGAGAGTCATACCCAACACTGCTGCTTATAAATCATGCATGATCTTGTGAGATTGGACATAAAATAATTAGTCTGTGTTGATAACACTATCTGACTGCAGGGTTTTGAACACTGGTGTTCCACAAGGTTGTGTGCTATCACCACTTTTATTCTCTTTGTATATAAATGAGTTGCAACATAGTAAGAGATACTTCCCATTAAGCAAGTATGCCGATGATATTGCCCTAGTTTCAGGTCTGAAAGACACAAATAGCCCGTCCTACTCCCAGCCAATAAATCAGCTCTCTGCTTGGTTTGATGACGGTTTTCTGGACATTAATGTCAGTAAAACCAAGGAGCTTTGTTTGGGAGGTAGATGAGGAGCTGCCAGCACCAGACCTGTATTCAGACCTGTTATAAAAGGGCAGGAAGTGTAGCAGGTGACTGAATTTAAATATCACGGAACAATAATTGATAACTTTTATTATTATTAGATCTTTATGTGTAAAAGTTAGTTCCCATCGAGCCTCACTCATTTACAAGAGAGACCTGTTAACAAGTTGACCTGTCAGCCCAACACTGACAGTATTTACCAAAAAGCAGACAGCATCTCCACATTCTATATAAGCTTGGGAGCTTTAATGCTAGCAAAGATACCTTGTAATTGGTGTGCAGGTCACTGGTTGAAAAGTGTTGCTTCCTTTAATATTGTTTCATGGTATGGGAACCTCCTAGCTAGAGACAGGAACAAGTTGTCCAGGGTGGTCAAACAAGGTAGTAAAGTTATTGGTCATCAGCAAATGCAATCTACAGATCTGTACAGTCAGGCTCTGGAAAAAAGGCAGTACAGATTTACATTGACCCCACTCATCCATCTGGCAGAAGACGGCTGGTTCTTCTGGTAAAGAAAACTGTGTACAGAAAAGTCATTTGTTCCCTCTGCTGAGTGTCCGTCATAGAAAAGTTGGCAGGTAATGTGCAGTCTTTCAAGAAATGTTAGGTCTTTAATTCGGAAAGGCGATGCTTCGATAATCTTTTCAGAGAAAAACTTTTAAACACCTCATCGTTGCTTCAGTCTGCACCTCATTTTGTTTTTAAGATGCTTGTGCGAGGCAACGCAGATTCTTACATCCCTGCATCTTTTTACATCACTGCATCTTCTTGAAGCTGTTGTTAAAGTAATTGTGTCTTAGCTGAGAGAACCTCTGGCCGAGCGTCTGGACACCAAGCAAATATATCAGGACCCCCTCCCCCATTTAAGAGGGCCAACAGTTTTCTGATTGAGGCTGAGTGGCCTGGAGCAGAGCTGAGGATGAGATAAAGGAAGTGTGTGTGAGGAAAACTCCTGAGCTGGAGGATGACAGTGATGATATTTCTGTTTATCTGAGGAGACGGTTGTGGGGTATTTTTGGACGGCTGCTGTTTTTTCCTCCGTAAATTCCAGGTTCCGGCTGTTTTTCCTTCTCCTTGTTCCCAGCATGTGAATGCAGAGGCGCTTCCTCTCCCTGCTTCCTATTCTGAGCTTCTGATTGCATGGTGGGGGTGGTTTTAGTGTCTATACAAGTGTGTGTGTGTGTTGCAAATCAGGAGGGAGGAATGTTGCAATACGTATTATTGTTATTATTATTTTTTGTCAGACGATTTAAACTAATCAGAGCATGTGGAGGATGTAACCATTAAAGAGAGCAGCGTTGTCAACTGTTCCCCAAGTGCTGCTTTTCTCTGATCCAGCTGGTGATGGGAGGTGCGAGTGTGTGTGTGTGTGCGTGTGCACTCTTTGCCCCACACGCTCCTCTCAGTGAGTAACAGATGGATTTTTCCTATGGCCGATGTGTGAGCCTAGCTTCTGATGTAACTCTCCTGCTGCAGGTCTAGTCACTTTGCATCTTTCAGCATAAAATGTGCCCACTTTTAATGAAACAACACCCCGAGGAAAATTCAAAAAACAAAACATAATTAATGCTTGGTAAATGTCGATGAAGCGTCTCGGGCTTTTTGGTAACACTTTACACAACATTTGATTAACTACTAGGGAGCGCATCAGGAATGAATCAGGAACAAATCACGAGCTAATGGGTAGTTAACCAGTACTTACTGGGGAACACACAGCCAAGCCTTATTAGGAGACTTCTGGTTAGTTACCTTGTAAATAAAGAGGAGCTAACCAAGAACTAATGAGTAGTTAACCAGAACTTACTGGGGAACACACAGCCAAGCCTTATGGGACTACTGGTTAGTTACATTGTAAATGAAGAGGAACTAATCAAGAATTAATGGGTAGTTACCAAGAAAACCAAAGAGGAACAAATCAGGAGTTAATGGTTAGTCAACCAGTACTTACTGGGGAACACACAGCCAAACCTTAGTAGGGGACTTCTGGTTAGTTACCTTGTAAATGAAGAGGAACTAATGAAGAACTAATGGGAGTTATCAAGGAAACCAAAGAGGAACAAACCAGGAGCTAATGAGCAGTTAACCAGTACTTACTGGGGTCAACATCTGTGAACAAAATAATAGCCAGGCAATGATTTGGTATCAGTAAGTGATAGTCAGACACAGTTAAGATGACACCAGTGCAAGATTATGAAATTGATAATGTCTTTCATCAAAAGATTTACAAAAGAGAAAATCCAATAAAATCAGTGATCACTAGGAAACGGGTTTTTGACAATTATGAGCTGTGACCTCACTGGTGCAGGGTTTATTCAGAACCCAAATTGAGAATTTTTCCTCTGTTTTTGTGGTAACAAACCAATATTCCCCTAATAAGGCTTGGCTGTGTGTTCCCCAGTAAGTACTGGTTAACTACCCATTAGCTACTGATTCGTTCCTGAAACGTTCCCTACTAGTTAATCAAATTTTGTGTACCTTATTGTTAAATGTTACCAGCATTTGTTTTAGGTTACACAACTGCCAAGTTGAGATTTAAACATTGTGGTGAAACGGTTGCTTTAAGTCACGGTACTCAAATTTGACTTTTCTTCTTGTGAAACATTTTGTTTGATGCTTTGGAACTCGAAGCTGGCTTCTTATCTGTTGAAGTCTTCCTCTGGGTTTATATAAAACTCACTTTGAGGAAAACATAAAAATATTAAAAAAAAGAAATAAGGCCTGGATTTGTTGCCAAAAATGTTAATGGATTTTCTCTTTCACAAATGTTTACAAACTCGACTGTGATCCTTCATCTGGTTATTGGAATGTGACCCTTGGTTTTGATTGGTAGACATTCCTGTGTAAACACTGAATGATAATAAAATACTTGATTGACCCTCCTGTTTTGTCCAGAATTGAACATATTTTGAATGTTTTTAGTGTGAACTTCTTCTCTCTGTGTGTCATTTTTTGTAGTATATAAACAATGACTAATAAATGTCGTTGCTCATGACTCATGCTGAACATGAAAGACCAGGCACAGGAGAGTTTATGTTTGAGCTGCGGGGAAATAAACCTGGCTAACAGTAACTAAACAAGGGACAAGATCATAAAAGTGACCTTCACTGTGATTTTTTTATAACCTAAAGATGAAATTAGATTCATTTTTGCCATTATTGTGTGTCCTAGTAGATCAGATTGCAGGAAGTGGGGTTCTGTGGCATCGTTATGAGCAATTAATATAATACCTGTTGCAGATAGCTCTTTGAATAATGTCCGTTTGTTTCAGTTCTTTGATGAAGCATATAAATCAGATTTCTGAGGTGTGCACTGCCAGCCTGATAACATGTTGTATTTTGCATTACTATAAGTATTTTTAACTTTTTTTTAACTTTAGTTGGAGCCACACTAGTTGTTAGCAATATGAATATATTTGTGTCTTGCCTTAATAAACTTTCTTTTGCATTCAGTTGTAATGTGTGTTAATGATGGAACTGCAGAACACAGTTCTTTCACATATGAGTTTAGTCAGTTTGTTGTATTTTAAAGACTTGATATAGGTATTTTTTTAATCACCTACTGTCATTATGCGAAGGTGGGTGATATTGTTTTTGCCTGTGACTGTGTACGTGGATTTGTGTGTTGATCTGTCAGCAAAATATCTCATAAATCACGGAATGTAGTTAACAAAACTTTCACAAAATAATAATTTGGTATACATCTAGGGCGGCACGGTGGCTCAGTTGGTAGAGTTGTTGCATCTCAGTCAGAGGGTTGCCAGATTAAATTCCGACTGGGGGGCCTTTCTGGGTGGAGTGTGTATGTTCTCTCTGTGCATGCATGGGTTTTCTCTGGTTACTCTGGTTTCCTTCCACAGAATAAAAACATGCATGTTAGACTGATTGGTAACTCTAAATTGTCCCTTGGCGAGTGAGAGAGTGAATGGTTGTTTGTCCTAAAAGTTCTAGCATTGCGCCGCTCAGGGTGGCTGCATGTTGGAGTAGCTCTGTTACATCCATGTGTACACCCTGTGTACACAATTTCGTTCCACCACATGTACCATATGTGTTGCGTACAAATTAAGAAACTGACTTTGACTTTCATAATGAGATATTGCTTTTGGAAACTTCAGTTCCTCTTTTTCTGGATGTAAGTCACATGTTTTGGATGATTGTTTCCTCTGGTATTGGATGCTGTGCAGCTGGAAGAATTTTTACTGAAACTTTTTTAGTTTTAGGACATTTGTCATGATTCAAAACCATAACAACAAGGTGTTATTTTACAACCGGGAGCAGCTGATTAACACCTCAAAAGCTCAACTAATATCTCAGATACAGCCCCAAATCTCAAATGAGTTGAAAAGGAGGTGCCGTGGATGCATTACCGTCTCCCTGCTGACTGTGCTCCAGTGCCTGACCACTGGTTTCCTGGAAATGGCAGGGAATGCAGCTTGTGACAGCAGAAGGACCAAGATCATACCCTGGCACCTGCAGCCACTTGTCCACAGCGATGAGGAGCTCTGCAAGTTGCTGGGAGGCGTGGCCGTTGGTCTGGGATGAGTTCTGCCTAGCATTCAGGCGGTCCTGCAGCCAACTGCAGGAGGAACTGAGAGGCCAGCCGAGTCTGGGTGGATGGATTGAACGCTATGTGTGGCCAGTTTCTCAGATCTGCTGTGGGACAGACTTTTACAAGAGATCCTTGCAGCCATCAGCATCCATAACAGCTCTTAATGAAACGAAAATAACAAACTATAACATTTAATTTCCCTTTGGAATTAATAGTCTTTTGAATTGAAATTAATAGAATTGTCTCATTTGTCTCTATGTGTCCATGTGATGGGACTTGCAACATGTCAAGGGCATACCCTGCCTCTCGCACATATATGGCACCAGTGACATCCGTGACCCAAAACGGAAGAAGCAGGTAAAGATAATGAATTTATGGATAGAGGGATGGATGTATATAAACCAAATAACTTTTAGTTAATCCAATTCAAGATGGCCACTACAACTTATCAACATCCATTCATTGTCTATTTATCTGCCTTTCCTTTTTGGGTCATGGGGAGTTGGTGCCTATCTCTTCAGCAGTCAGTGTGCAAAGGGCAGGGGGTACCCTGGAAAGTTTGCAAGTCCATCACTGGAACACAGAGACAAACAACCATTCACTCTCTTATTTACACCTAAGGATAATTTAGAGTTACCAATCAGCCTAACGTCTGTGGGAGGAAACTGGAATACCCAAAGAAATGCACGAAGCACCGAGAGAACATGCAAACTCCACCCAGAGAGGCGATCCTGCAACCTTCTCACTATGAGGTGACTGCTGTATTCAAATAAAAATTGTTGTAACTCAGCCAGTTTAACAAATATCAAGCTACAATATGATGTGGTAGTGGCTGAGAGTCATTCGTAACACCTACTCGAGCAGGACTTCTAGCAGTATCTATCAGTGGTTTCCATGTTTGACTTAAACTGTCATTTTCCAACAAAACTGTCATGAAAAATCTTTCTAAAATGTCTAGCAATCTTCAGAGAATGTATGCCCTTTAATAAATTGTTTAGCTTTCCATTACAGTTGACTTTATTTATAGCGGGTGGCAAAAGGTCACAGTTAGTGTGTCCATGTCCTCTAGATGAACAGCTTTGGTGTTGACATGAAAACAAAGGCCCACTGTAGACTGCTTCTCTGCTCATTACAAAACAATGCTTACATCCCTGCTGATTGGTTTTCTTTTTTCTATTGCTGGTTTACGCATTTTCATGTTATGTCAATTGTAAACACACTAAAGCCCCCAGTATAGCTCTGCGTAAGGCTGTACGCCGTACTACGTCGTACATACGCCGCGTATGTACGGCGTAGTACGGCGTAGCCTGTACGCGCAAAGCTCAAATTTTACGAGCGCGTACG
>JARVGV010000192.1:13277823-13291686 GCA_031762435.1 Hypsolebias longignatus | reverse complement strand
CATCCATCCATCCATCCATCCATCCATCCATCCATCCATCCATCCATCCATCCATCCATCCATCCATCCATCGTCTTCCACTTGTTCTGAAGTTGGGGGCAGCAGCTTGAGCAGGGAGGTCCAGACATCTCTGTCCATAGCCATCTGAACCAGCTCTTCTGGGAGGACGCCAAGATGTTCTCTGTCCACCACAGAGACATAGTCTCTCCAGCGTGGCCTGGGTCTTCCCCGAGGTTTCCTCCCAGTTGGAAATGCCTGAAGCATCTCCCCAGGGTGGTGCCCAGTGAGCATCCTTACCAAATGCCTGAACCACCTCAACTGGCTCCTCTTGATGTGGAAGAGCAGCAGTTCTACTCCGAGTCTCTCCCAGATAACTTAACTTCTCACCCTATCTCTGCAGGAGAGTTCAGTTACCCTGTGGAGGAAACATTTCAACTGTTGGTATCTGTAATCTCATTCTTTCGGTCACTACCCAGATTTCATGACCATAAGTGTGGGTAGGAACTTAGACTGACGCGTAAACAGAGAACTTTGCCTTACAGGTCATCTCCCTTTTCACCACAACAGACCAGCACAGAGTTCACAATACTGCAGACACTGCACCAATCCATCTGTCAATCTCATGCTCAATTCTTCCCTCACTCTAGAACAAAACCAAGAGATCCTTGAACTCCTCCACAGAACCTCATCCTCAACCCAAAGTGAGCAAAACAAGTTTGGTAAAATGATATATATGTGACAGAGCTGCAGAGTTATCTACAACATGTAATATATTGATTGTTCATAACTTTCCTGTGGAACCTTAAATCAAAGAGTCTGAACAAGTAAGCAATATGTTGATGAGTTGGCCTGCTGGTCTGTGGACTGAAGCACGTAAAGTGACAGAGTGAGGAAGAGTAATTGGTGAACAATGTATAGAGTCAGAGGTAAGTGACACTCAACTAAGACCCCCTTGTCCCCCTGTTGTCCTCATCGCAGGAGAACCTACTTCGTTAGCCCATGAATATTATAATTAGACACCAGCATGGCAGAGGGGGATTAGCTTAAGTCTGAAAGCATGTGAGAGGATACAGAACATAAATATATGTCTTACACCCGCTCTTACAGCACACTCACTGTCAGCCCAGTGAGTGTGTAATGTTCATGTCTTTGCATGACACACACCACTGTAGCTGCACAGATCGAGTGCAACACCCATGCTCTCATCCCGCTGTTCCTCCTTCCTCTGCGCGAGCCTTACTGCGTTTAGAAAGAGCATACGTGTGCGAGCACGTGCGCTGCTCGTTCATGCCGATGACCTTGACGGCAGGTGGGTGAACTCCCAGGTGTGCCCCAGTTTTGGTGGGAGGATCACGGGGCAAGTGGGACTGCGCCTGACTTGCTGCGTCCAGATTAATGAGCGTCTCCTCACTCACATCAGCTGCTGCTGCTTCTGTGGCTGCTTTCAAGCCAAGCTGGAAACAGGGACAAAGTCCTGGCGTGCATTCACTCCACTCATTTATACTGTCCCACAATGGTGCTGTACTATCATACCGTGCCAGCTCTATACAAAATTTGGATAAAAGAGAGACACTGATGTATTGTTTCTCTTGGCATAAAAGCTGGTTTTGTTCTTGAGATATTAACAGTAATTATTCTCTAAATGCACTCGATTCTCTGTCGGTAAAAACCCGTTTAAATTTCCAGGTTTAATGCCCAGAACGAGCGGTGGGACCTCTCAGAATATAAACATTATGAGACATGCTCAGCGGTGCAGTAAAATGAGCCAGCTAAGTTACGAGGACGAGCACATCCTAATAACGATGGCACAGGAATCCGTACGCTTCCTCATTTAGCCAGATTTTATTTCCATTATGTTGCAACGTGGAAAAAAACGAGGATAGATTTGTGAGTCTGTGTGTGCGCAGTAACCGGACCCCGCTTGGGATAAACAGAAGTTGATCTTGGTGACCTCCCTCATTAGCAGGATGAGATGGAAGACGGAGCAGGGACGACGTGCGCTGTGGTGCTGCCGGTGTGTGGGTTGGCAAACAACTACTGGAAGCAACAGACACACACGTCGTGGATGAGACAAAGGAGAAGAATGAAACGAACCATCTCGTGACCTCACCAGCAGAGATGGGTTGGATTTATGTGGCCATTATCTTAGTCCATGCTCTCCACTCAGATAAGCATGAAATATTCCAGTTACTTTTAGAAAAGCGAGAATTCCCTCAAATATGTACAACTAATGAGCAAATGTTGTCATTTTATTTCAGACAGTTCAAACGACTGAGAGCGTTCTGTATTTTGAAGATTTTTACAGGAAAATGCCAGAAATAAATGGGGATTTTTGGACCTGTGGAAATTTTCTGGTGAAGTTATTTATATGGTCTCTTGTGCACATAAATACATTTAAAGAGTCTGTGCAGTGACATCATCAAGGCTGCTTATTTCATTGTGCACTGTGCACAGCGACTGTACATGTACCTGTATTTAGTATAGCACCACTCTATAGTGTGTTGTGTGGCTTTTACTGTCACATAAAGGGCAGCGTGAGTGCACTGTGTTGCACTCGATGCTGAGTTTTGAGGTTTGAACCAGTGCTGTGGGTCCCCAACACACTGGTACCCCCCAAACAAAACCTCCAGGTGTGGCTCGTCTTAAACCTCACTGAGCAGAACTTCAGGAAGTCAAAGTCAGGAGGCAGTCAGTAGGCACGTTAACAAAACACTTCAAGCCAGGGCCTAAATGCCATCTGGTCATTGGTTCAATTTCTGTGTAGTCTGAGGTGATGTGGGGGCTGAAACCAACTTATTGCCATTAGACTTTTGAGCCATGACGCAAAGTGCTAACAAAGCCAGGTAAGCTAGCTTTGCAGCTGTGATGTAGTGATGACTTGTCGGACGTGGCTGGCTTTGTTAGTGATTTATGAATGGTCAGGGCCAGGTTATACACAAGCATTATACACAGGTATTTGTGGCCATTTTGTGGATTTATGAATGTGTCTGGCGACACACATCAGTGTGTGGGTAGTTTGACTCACACTGGAGTTTGATTCAGACAGTGGGATGACCCATCTCCTAAAGATAATCCATCATTAGACCTAAAGACAAATGACTCAGGTGACCAAAAGGTGCATCCAACATGAAAGCACCCATGAGAAAGACAACAAGAGGAGCTTTTTTACAATATCTACTTTGACTACAAGCAAGTTTTATCTCCCTCTCAGAGGCAACGACAGAGCAAACCTGAGAACTTCACTGGAGGTGGACTCATTAATCTGATGACATGATATCAGCCAGTTTTATATAATCAGCCATCAGATTTATTATTATTATTATTATTATTACACCTTTATTTATACAGGTTAGTTCCCAGTGAGCCTCAATGACTCATTTACAAGAGACCTGTTACATCAATATACAGGCAGATGAGAAAAAGAAAATACTAGGGTGCAGAAACCCCCCCCACCCCCCCCAAAAAAAAAAAAGTCTCACACCATGTCCTGGCCAGGAAGCAGTGCAAAAGATGCAAAAAATAAAAATAAAAAAACCTTGCAACATAAACAGCAACATACAACGACATCATACATTTATGCATAGAGGTCGACAAAGACAGTGAGTTCTCCATAAACACTCCAGAAAGTTCCAAAGTTCTGATTTGATGGTACAGCGTCTATCAGCATCATGCTTCCAATAAGGCCACATATTTTCTTGGGAGGGCTGTGGGGGGTGGGGGTTCACAGGCAGAGCTTCTAGTTTATGTATCCTCCAGGAGCTTATGCATACTTAATCACTGAACAAGCAGGATAATAAAAAAGCAGAAGCAGCTGTTGCAACCTGTTAACTGTAGCCCACAGTTAGGTTTCTAAGTGACAATGCCCTTTTGCATGTTCTGCTGAAGGTTCTCAGTCATCCAGGTCATGATTGACCCAATAAAAGGTTCAAAACAAAAACAACTGGACTTCTATTCTGAAGCTGAACATATTCTTTGTAGGTGGACCAACAACTGGCTTCCCTCATTTAACTACTGGTCGTAGAAACGTACCATTCTGGGGATTTGTTTAGCAACAATGTAGAGTCCCCTAATCATTTGTACACCCTCTCCCTGAGCATGTTGCTGACAACCACTTTGGTGACTTTATGAGAATTTTTCTCATCTCTAATAGGGTTTGCACAAGAAGGAAGCTTACCTTCAAACATGATGGATAGACATAGACCACGTCAGTCTTTGATGTAACTTCTGTATTAAAAAGAGTAGCAACTCAGGAGTAAAAGTTCCTTATGAACTACTTCATATATGATATATTAAGACCAGTAACAAATGAGGCACCAACACCACTGAACCTCGGGGACAGTTTCATCTTTCAGCTGGTTAGCACAAACAAGAAAGGGAGCGGCGCACTGATACCAGCGAGTGCACTGACCTCTCTGTCCAGGCCGGCAGCCACTGTAACGATGTCTCCGGTCTCGCTGTTGATGGTGAACATGTTGGGGATGGGACTGTGGGGGGTCTGCGACAGGATGCGGTAGCGCACCATGCCGTTAGCTGTGGTGGAGTCGTCGGAGTCTGTAGCCGTCACCTGCATCACGGACGAGCCTGAGAAGAGAAGGACAACGATGCAAAGCCAAAAAGTCAAAGAAGTTCAAGCTTCATTAAAAAAATAGAAAAAAAATAGAAAAGAAAAAATTATTCTTAAGATCTTTTTTCTAATTTTAGGACATACACAGAGAAAATACAGGTTTTGAATTCAGCATCACTGTGACTGAATATGCAGGAAATAATAAAGAGCACTCAGAGATAATGCAAAGCCATTTATAAACCTGAAAAAAGTCAACGTTTCCAAATTGCTGTGAAATTTTTTGTTCGGGAAAACAGAACGAAAGGAGTACGAGGCGATACGGAGCGGAGAGAACAAAAAGTCGGTTAAATAGGCTCCTTTTATCAGCTGGGCTGATTTGTCCTTTGGTTATTTCAAGCTGGCGGGGCAGAGTTTCCACCTCTGCAGAGACCATTTAGAAATGAGCAGCACGGGGTCTTCTACCATTCCCACCATCCATTATTTGAGCCTTCAGCGGAGCCGTGGCCGCTCTTAATGCTTTGATACTCTCTCCCCATTTGTCTTAGACTCTCAGATAAACACTGTCTGTTAAAGCAGACAGCACCGAGGCGGCGAGACGGAGTGGATCTATGTATGTCTACATTTGTTTCCTGGCTTCATTTGTATGCATGTGCTTGTTTGTGTCATCTCAGCGTGGAGCGTGGGGTGAGGGGGGTAGGAGAGGGGAGCCCCGTGTCCCGGAGCACAATTATTGATTTGCACCAGTTTGTCAGCTGGGCTCACAAATGCAACCAGGCAATTAGGAGCACTTTGTGCTGAAAAGAGGAGAGATCACCTCGCCTCTCTCTCAGGGTTCTGTCACTTTCCATCAGGCAGCCATTTACAGGCTGCTGCTGCCGCTGAGAGAGGAAGGGGCGTCTGCGTGCAGGAGGAGAGCGGCGTGGAGAGAGGGCTGGAGAACTCTTCAGTGGGAAGGAAGGAAGGAAATTAAAAAGGAAAAAGAAGGACATGGGAACTTAGAAGCAAAAACAAAGTGGAGGATGAGGCAGCAAATTGATGTTGAAAAGGCTTATTGCCCACCACCCACCAAAGATGAAAAGTTATGAATAATATTTTCTCCTTTACCTGTCTGTAGTGTTAGCAAAATAACCATGAACCACTGGATGAACGTTAATGAATCTTTCAGACAGCATGCATTGGCTTGATGTCTACAGCTATTTACTTTTTGTAGTCAGTTCAGTTCAAGATGGCCGTCACAGCAAAACAATCGTAGCCAACACAAAATGGTTATAGCTCAGTTGAGCTGACAAATATTGATTAAATACTGGTGTGTTAGTAGCTGAGTGGGACTCATCTGATAAGATCTGTGTCTAAAACTTCACTAATAAATGTTGGAATCAACTCTTAGCAACATATCTCATAAAAAACTTCAGATTTTAATCAAATGTTTGGAAAATAGTGATTATTTGTATAACCGATTAACATAGGACTCAACTAAATTCATGATGGCCGTCGCAGCTAACCGACCTCTGAAAACACAAAAATGGTTCAAATTCAATCGTTTTTGATTCTGCCATTCTTAAACTTTAGCGTTAGTTGGTGGAATTAGATATAATTGCATGTTAGCAAAAAAAATTGTAGAAAATATTGCAGCTGTTTCAGTGAAGCTCTCAGAATGAAATGGTTGTACATCTACGACTACACCTCTGGTCAAGATGGCTGCCACAGCTAATTAACTTTAGCCTAGCGTAGGTCATTTCTCAACGCAAAATTAACGCTGGAGTCATTCCTTAAGAAATGCTCATTCCTTAATTAGAATATTTCTTTTTCACAAAGCTGGTTCAACAAATTCTGTTTGCATCCGTTTGCAGGATTTAAGATTTAGGGTTTTTATTTAATCACAGAGAATCACCAGAGAATCTTGTTACGGACACGTGAGCCTGGTTTTGCTTCACAACCTTCCTAATCATCAATGTCGCTGAGGAGCTGTTGATTCACTGAAGAGTTGGTGGTCCCCCATGGGTCCGAGCACTTACAGGGGTCCCCATTCTTATAATTGGGTTTCGATGGCACCATCGTTCCTGTGACAGCCTGCACGGACAGGATAATTGCAGCCTCAAATTTTATTTCAAACTTCATTAAGTTTCAAAGCAGGATTTGTCGCTCTGACCAGCAAGCAAAAGAAGCGGAGAGTCCAAAGAGAGAGAGAGAGAGAGAGAGAGAGAGAGAGAGAGAGAGAGAGAGTGAGAGAGAGAGAGAGAGAGAGAGAGAGAGAGAGAGAGACTTGTTGATCCCCTCATAAACAAACAAACAAAAAACTAATTTGAAGTGTGATAACCTGTTTTGATCTAATTTTGCTAAATGGCCTTGAATCAAAACTTGTTGACTGAAATGTAAATGTTTTGTTTTTCTTCTTATATAAGATGTTACAAAAAAAAAAAAAAATGCCAATACAGTACAGTACAACCATTGGTTATTTTAACAGCTGTACTGCCATCTAGAGGCTGTCACTGACATCACACTTTGATAAACTACCCTGAGCAGAACTGTGTAGCATAGAAACTTCAATTCAGGGATAAAATATGATTTATGGTTTAACAGCTATGGTTTGAATATGATTTTACTTTGAAGGTACAAAAACATTTGTAAGATTGCTTTTTATTGACTTTTAATCTGCTTTTAATTGTGTTCAGCCCCACATTATAGCAGAGAAATCATATACGTTGCCTCATACGTTGGAATTTTTTTAAACTGTTCGTTCTCAGCGGGTGAGGGTCAACAGAGTTCTCTGATGTTCTTTTGTCTACCAGTTCCCCACAGGGCTGCAATCTTTCGCCCCTTTTATTTATTTTATGATTGTTGCAGACGGAATCCACTGTGTCACATTTTAAACTTTGCTGATGTCATCCTGTCCCTTCTCAGCAGTGATGACCCAGACCCTGGGTCTGTGGTCGGGGTCTTCACTGAATGGTGTGAGTCTTCAAGGAGATGGTCACTGATTTTAGAAAAGACTTCATTTGCCACTCTGCTGTTCTTGATGACTAATTGACTTTTGACCCCCCCATGTGAACTCACTGAAGAAGGCTCACCAGAGGATGTGTTTTTATTGGAAGCTCTGTGGTTTTAATGTTGATTAAACTTATATAATAATGTTTTATTCAGCCCTTCAGAACCTCAGTGACCTACACAAGGCGAGGTCAGTGAACAAGGCCAGGCTGATTCTGGCAGATCCTGATCACCCACTCCATGGTGAGTTCAGGCTGCTTCCATCTGGATGCAGGTATCTGCTGCACAGATGTAGGACGACCAGACTGAAAAACTAATTTATCTCTGTAGTGATCAGGCTTCTCAGTGAGCGATGATGATTGTTGTACAGTTACTTTAATATCTGAATGTCTTGTGTAGTATGGCTGTTTGGTGCACCTACTGACTGTGAAACAAATTGCCCCTTGGGGATAATGAAGAATCTTGAATTTGAACAGGTCTATCTTGATCTAGAAGAAGAGACAACTGAGGAGATATGTAGACTAAGATAAACAAGAAAAAATATACCAAAAACCTCAGAAAATCACACCGGAATCAACAAAAACATGTAAACAAGCACCACAGATCCATGCCCGGTGAATTAAAAATGGCAGACCCTGACCAATGATGACTGTGGACCACTGCATACACTAAGACTGAACAGGACAAAATAATACATGAAACACTTCACTGTGTGATGTGTTTGATCCTAAATCGTCATTTCAACAGGTTGTTTAAATATCTTATTTATGTATCTTGATACGCCCATCAAAGGTGGTATTATGGTAGAGTCTCGGTTCATCGATCGCTCCATCCAAATGCAATAAATTTTCTCTTGTCCCCCCATAAATTCAGATCTGCTCATAACTGAACAAATCTTCAAGTTCATATCATATGCATCATCACTAGGAGTGCTGCATACTCTTTTCATTACCCCAACTTCAACCTCAAGGTCAAATGTTGTACAAGGTCTTTGCTTTTCTTGGTATTGCTATTGATTGCTGTATAATGGTTTGTTGATGGGCGTATAATGCGCCGTAGCAGAACTCGTGCTCCATATCATCCAAGCATCTAGATTTGATAGAATAAAGCATCAAGCACTTCCTGTTTCAGTCAAACGCGGAAAACAGCTTGGCATCCTTTTATCATAGACTCTGGTCATTCAAAGGTGTAATACGTCTCTTTTTGGAGTTTTCAGTGGACAAGTATCAAGATGCCGCTCCCATAATAACAACAACAGAAGTGAAAGTGAAGTCTGCCGTTACCCTGATTGCTGACAGCAGCAGACTCTGGAGTGCCACTGGGTGTAATTGAATAGAAAAGATGCTTTGTGCAGTATCGTGCTTGAGTTGTGCTGACTGGTAAAAAGCAATATGGGTTTAGTTCTCATTTGGGGTTTGGTTATATTAATAGTCGTTACTGTACCATCACTGAATATGTTTCAGTAAAATACTTTGCTATATTGTGATGCACCTTAAACTGTCAGTTCTGTTGAGACAAAGACAAAAAAAGAAGTCCAATAAGTCATGTTTATTCATTTATTTATTCCCAAATCCAGCTTAAACTACTTGCCATTTTTTTTGGGAAATACTGTTCTCTTGTTTTGTTTCGAGATAATGTTAGAAAAACTCCCTCAAATGCACAGTTTTTCTAAAAGACAATGTGTTCCTAATTAAAATGCCTCCCAGAGTTGTGTGCCGAGTCCTGCCCGAGGGCACGACTGTTACCATGAAGCTTTAGTCTATTGTGCAAGCTTTACACGAAACGCAAAGGTGGCCTAATGCAATCAAACCAAACAACGCATCTGCATTTTTGGTTACAGAGTTGTCATACGCAACACCTCTTTTGTTTGTGCTGCTTCTTCAGAAGAATCAAGGAGCAAATCACATGAAGATGTTTAAACGAGCTGAGGGGCACTGACAGAAGAAAATGAACCTGGTATTGACTGAACAACTCCAATTATCTCCTTAATAAACTCTGAAACCCCCTAAATATTCAAAGTTGTGCATTATTACACCTTATGAGGCTGATTATGCTCCACTAGATGTTTATAATCATCTTGGGTTGTGACACAGATTAGAGGTTGATATTAGTTTTTCAGCTATTGATTCCAGCACCACTTTTTAGAAATCAGGTTGATGTTGTTGTTTTTCCTTCGACTGCTCCCTTCTCCAGGGGTTGCCACAGTGAGCACACTCACATGACAGATTTGGCAACTGATTTTTATTTATTTATTTATTTTTTTACTATGACACTCCTCCTGATGCAACCTGGGCTTGAACCTGCAGCCTCAGGATTATGAGACTGCAGCACTGACCACTGAGCCACCACATGGTCGATATGAAAAAACTTTTTTGTTTGTTTTTGCCTTATAACTATGACAGTTAGTTCATTCCATTATGAAAACAATAAATAAACAATCATAGGGAACAAAGAGACCGGTAAATACTCACAGATAAGTGTGTGATGGTTAATAGCAGAAATAGCACAAGGCTCAAAATTGTTTAAGCTCCCTTCTAGATTTTAAAAAGAAAAACTTTCCATTTTCATCATGGATATGACAGTTTCTTTAAAAATTAGTATTATTTGGGTCATTTATTTGGACGGCTCTGTCAGTGTTGTGCCTATTAAAGCACTTCTGCCACAGGAAGAAGTTAATAAAACAAATAATACTCTGACCAGAGCCATGGCACCTTTTGATATGAAATGTCATTACATGAAATAATATTTTGTGCAAGTAGATGTAATGTTTTGTATGAACTTGTTTTTACTCTGTTTTTTTAGTGTCCTTATTCGGCTGCCAGCAGATGGAAAATTAGCTTAAAGCTATAATTCTGTTCCAGTGCTTCTTTACACAAATTGTGTTTTAATGTTTTTTTTTTTCTTCTGTACATGGTTCCCGACAAATAAACAAATAAAGATAAAATGAAGACTTTGCTGCCGACAGATGAACTTCGTATTCTTATTAAAAATAATTGCAGCAATCAGCCTAAAAATCAGTCGAACTGTACCACAAAATAATTTATTTGGCTTTATCATCCCTTTTACCTCTTAAAAACTGAAATTGACTAATCATTTTACAACTTAAACTCAAGAATAGACCTGCATAAAGGTAATGATGGCCATGTGGGTATTTACAGTCACCTTTTATTCACCATGTATGAATCTTTACAAGCATTTTGAAGGAATAGGACGAGTGAGAATAAGTTCAATTATAATCAGTGTTTGCTAAATATTGGGGTTCCATCCATGTTCTGCCTGCCAACAGTGTAAAAATATCGGTCTGTGCCGATAAATCTTTCTTTGGGTATCACAGTCTAGATTTTTTTTGTACTGCAACAATCGTAAACCATTTGACATGTCGTTCCCACAATTGCTTAATCTGCCCTGTCCCAGTGCCACCAGGAGGTCAGGGTGAGGCCACCCAGAGCCAAGAGACAGACTGCGCTTGTCACTTATCACCTCCGCAATAAACCCACCATTTTTCATTACAGTGTGATTTAAAGCCATTGTGTGGGAACTGGTTGCAATAATGTCACGGGATGATTTGCAACTCAAACAGGTGTGGAGCAGTCCCCAGCTCACACAACGTGGAACTGCTGTAGTTTCACAGAGAGCTCTTTCATGTGGTACCACTCTTCCTATCCATTGTTTCTGAGCACTTAATGACACTCTCGACCACAATGAAAATCAAAAATGGTGACCAGTGCCGATGTAAGCTCCAAGTTCAAGGCGTCTACAGGTGAGGACAGCGCCCCAAAGGCTAATGAAAAGTATCTTAGAAGGATAAAATACATGAAGATCGTGATCACAATGCATGTCCAGACCGTTCTTGTTTCATCTTTTACCTCCTGACTGATGCCTACTTTCCCCACTGAGTGCTGATTATATAATTAGCCAGATCAGCGATGTCTGGACCGTCCGTGTAATCTTCTCTGTTCAGCCTCTGGGATATTTATGCAGCCTCATAAGTGAATTAGTCAGCACAAGTGAAAATTAATGAGGCATGCTGTGCACAGTTTTGCGGCTTTGTTGCAGACTCGAACCAACCAGGCTCGATCTTTGATGAACGCTGGTCACGGGCGACGACTGAGCCCTTTGCTTTGCAACAAACAGAACTGTTAAGGTGCTTCAAAGTGGGCAGGCGGGTTGTCAAACCAGCAGCCTGCGTTTGAATTATTATGTTTAGCAGCCGACCTGCCGGAGTGACGGTTCATTTTTCCATGCTGCCATTCCACACACACAGAGTAATAACTGCGTTTCACTCACAGTCTAATTTTCCTGTCGCGTCAAGGCCAAGAAACGCAGTCCAAGGTGTGGTGATGAGAGTGCGGGGGGGCTCTTTTATTTGATTAAAAACACTGGTCTGACAGGCAGGTTTTCCCTGTAGGGCTTGTCAGTTACTCGCTGCAATCATGCCCCCAGCTGCTGATGTGGTGACCCCAAGCTTACAGAAAATAAAAAGTGATTTTGGACGACAGGCGCCGCTGACCCACGATCTCTTGCTTCCTGCTAATCAGGGCTCGGGTTTTAGGACGGGTTGAGGTAAAGCCCCCAGCGGACTTCGCAGCACGCTAGATAAAAGCTCGTGCCAGAGTCTGAACAAACAAACAAAGGGACGGTTATTTCAGCACACACGACTGGGCCAGTTTGGAGTGAATCAAAAGTGTCCCAGCTTCTCTGTCTATGAGCCGACCCCTTCAACTCCCACCCCCGTCGCTCTCGGCCTCTGTTTTCTTAAGTAATGCTCTCCCCGCTCTCCCTCTCCCCGGGCCTGTTTAATCAGTTTAAGATCTGTTTTGGATCTACTCACTGCTCAGCAATGAAAACGTCAAAGCGAATTATCCGAATGAGCCGGTTCACTCATCGCATCTGGTGTTTTCTACTACGATGGATCAGAGTGTACATTTATTGTAGCTTTCTTTGGGTTAATCATCTGTGCTCTCTTTTTTTTTTTTTTTTTGTTGCTAATACCGATGAACGGACATAACCCTGCACAGTAAAGAAGTCTTCCTTCCTTCAGCTGCAGAAATGTTGATATTTCTTTGGATTTGCAGCCAGGGGTCCAGATTTGACGCCAAACTTCACTCGCTGGAAAGAAAGTAACATTACACTTTATACATATCTCTGGCAAACAGGACGAGGGTTTACTTTAGGGAATGATACGCTGCAGTCATGCCTTTCTTGCACAATATAAATCATGCGCCACGAAATGACTACAGCAAACAACTACTCCTTGAAATAATCCAATTAATCCTCCTCGTTTTGGCGAGCTCCCCTTATTTTGAGTCCCATTCCAAGTAGATGGTTTGCAGATGTTGCTCGTGAGTGAACTCCGCCGCTCCAGTTCCTCTCTTTTTAGTTTGAATTCTTGCGGGTTTGCAACTGAAGGTAGATAAAAGGAGGGTTAGTCTATGATTAGAGGCGGAGCAGCTCCCTAATGAAGCCCCCCCCACCACTTCCCCGTCGCTCCATCCTCCTTCCAGATCAGTCCTCGGTCATCTGGTCCCTCTGGCCAGCATCACGCAGCCTACAGACCTCTGGTCCTTATTAGTCTCCCCTCCAGCCCCCACTTTTACAGTATCTGCAGCTGATGGTTAAAAGGCCCAGGCTGGTTCCGTTCTGCATTAGTTTGGGCCTGGTATCTGGCTGGAGCGTTGTGCTGTGGCGCTACCCCGCAGCACTTTACGATGATTGAATGGCACCGAGTTTCCACCGCTTTGATGCCCAAAGAGGTCTGCTGATAGTCGAAGGAGAGCTGGGAGCTTTTATTACTCACAACTTAATGATTATTTTCTTTAGAGGGACATTCAAGTGCAGGCTTGTGTGTGTCTTTGATGAACATGCGCTTTAAAGGTTCAGATCTTTTGAAGTGGGGTTCAGTGGAAAGGTTACGAACAGGTAATATGTCACCTGTTGTAGGAAGCTGTTTGAACAAGCTCGCTTTAGAGAAACAGTTTAATTCTGACTGACTGACAAACTAACACAGGGGTCTGCAGCCTTTACATCTGGAAGAGCCATTTAACCCACATCTCCTAATAATTATGATTAGCAAAGAACCAGAAAATTGCCTGACCCTTAAACTAAACGATTTATGAAGTTTGGTGTTTTTATATACAGCACAGAAGATATTCAAATTCTATGACTTGGTTGATTAGCTCTCAAAAATATATAATGACATTTTGTTTCTGTTCTTGATTTTCTACGTCTGCCTCATAATCTGTCTGTTTTAGCAACTTTTGACATCTTTGCTTTAACTTGTTTGAAAAAAAAAAAAAAATCTGTACTTCTCTCTT
>JARVGV010000192.1:13151774-13168169 GCA_031762435.1 Hypsolebias longignatus | reverse complement strand
AGAGAGAGAGAGAGAGAGAGAGAGAGAGAGAGAGAGAGAGAGAGAGAGAGAGAGAGAGAGAGAGAGAGAGAGAAAAAACAATACAGTTTCTGTTTAAAGCTATTATGGCACAAATTTGATTCTCAAACATATTGCAAATATTAGGTTACACAGTAAATCAAAATAATTGTTTTAAAGCAGCTATATGTTAACGTAGATCAGTTTTAAAGATTTCTGAAGGCACTTTCACAAAACATTTCTGCAAAGTTGTCACAACAACCAGTCAGTCGGTCATTACAGTATGTTGATTCTAGCCAAATGAATCCAGCCAAATCCAGCAGAGATGTGACTTTTTAGAAAATAAGCAATTAACAAAGAATCTAAAGATGTGTGAAGCAAAAAGCATTAAATATGTGATGGAGGTTTCTTTCATATGGTTTTCAAAACATGACAAATTTGATCCTTTATGTAGTTAATCAGTTCTTTCTTTAAAACTAGTTGCAAAGTTGTTGTTCGTCATCATCAATCTTTCCTAGGTAATAAATCTGTATTTTTAATTCAGTATAGACCGTAGGTCATCATTTCACATTATTGAGCCATAAAACCAGTTTGTTTTCAGACATCAACTGTTCCAAATCTGTCACTACCTTGTGTCACAGCACAAAGGTGCATCAGGTGCGAATTGGCTTCTATGCCCTAGGCTAATTCAGAATACACAGAAGCAGCCTAAGGCATCCAAGTCCCAGCTTGAAGTATTTAACGAAAAGTGCCTTTAGACTACTAAGGGCAAGCAGTGAGGAAATTGTACTACCAAACTAGAGCTGGCGATATCTCGATATTTTAAAAAATAAAGATAATTTTTTTGTGATATAAGTTCAGACTATATTGATATAAAACGATATACAGTACTGTAGTTTTATACTTGGAAATCCTCTTGCTGTCTACTTTCTCCCGCGCAGCCCCCTCCTTGACCCAGCCCCTCAGCCGCGCTCTCCCAGCTTCCTGCTTCTCCAGGAGATGGGCGGGAAATGTTTAGCACAACAAGTAAACACGGAAGATATATGAAGAGCAGCTTATCATATCACTAAAGACACAGACACAGTCCTTAGCAGCTAACAAGATGGCTAACATTTTAGCCATCATTTTAGCCAAGACAGGGACCGTGTCTTGGTGATATGATAAGCTGCTGCTTTATTACCGTAATGTTGCAACACCTCACTGTTCCTCTCATAAGACACAGCACGACTAAATGAGTTTCATACTGTGGTGTTTCAGGGAAGGAGGCTGAAGTCTTTCGGACCTGCAGCTGCAGTTCACACACACTTACCAACATCGTGAAGGCGGCGCAGCTGAATGGACTGTACTTTTATAGCACCTTTCTATCTTATCAAGACACTCAAAGCTCTTTACAACACAATCTGTGTCCTCATTTATCCATTCTTACAGCACTCTACTGGATCTCTACAAAGAATATTCAGTGCTTTATCACATTCAAACACCAATGGGACACACATCAGAGGCAATGAGAGGTTCAGTGTCTTGCCCTGGAACACTTCAGCATGTGACTGCTGGTGGAATCAAATCCCAAACTCTCCCATTGGAGGACAACTGCTCTAGCCTCTCAGCCACAGCTGCCCCCAGCTGAAGAGGATTATTATTTAATACAGGTAGTCCTTGGTTTCCGACCGAGATCCGTTCCAACGGCCCGGTCGTATACTGATTTGAACGTAAACCGGAGCTCATCGTTTGTAAGTGCGGATTTTGAATGTAAACTGAAAATGAAAGCACATGGCTACTTACACGGCTTTTTAAACACTTTTTTTTCAATGTAACACAACAACAGCATACTTAAAACGTCGTTTTGCTGTATTTCCAAGCAGTTAGCTAACACAATACTCTCAAAAAAACAACAAACCCCCCCCGCCAAAAAAAACATAAAATGCTGCATACAAAAGACAACTTAAGGTGTGATGATGTCACTGGGGTGGCGGTCGTAAACGCGAAAAAACGGGAAACGAGGCGGTCGGGAACCGAGGACTACCTGTACATGGTGATACAAGATATATTTAGTGGCCACCACAACCCAACTGAGTGTGTATCTGATAAACACCTGAGTCTAAAGACACAGTGGTCCCCAACCCCGGAGCCCTGGGACTCCCCCAACAGAGACAACTGCACCCCACAAGACAGAAGCAGAGGGAAGCTCCGGGCGACCCCGCCAACCACAATGCAGAGACCCCAAGAAGCAGCAGCAACGATCCCACAGACCCCGCCGGCAACCCGCCCCTCAACATTAGATCCAGCTATGGACACTGAGCCTCGAGTCCCAAGGTCATACCACCCCCAACAGAGGCTTGACAGAGCCAGGGCACCCAGGCCCCAGCAGGCAGCCACCAGGGCGGGCCAGCACACACCCAATCACACAGCCCACCTAGCCCTGATGCAGAGAGCCACCAACGCACAGTCTAATGGTCTAATGTGACCTACACTGTGCCTGGTGACTTTCACTCCCTGTTTTGATTGACTGTTGCCCACTCCAGCAACTGCCTGATAACATCCTCACTCTAATCAATGTGTCTCCACTGGTATCCAATACAGACATGCCAGTTTTTTTACAGTTCAAATCATTTATATGCACACATTAGATCAACACCCCCCCCCCACCCAACGCCATCAGAAGAGTCCTCCTTGCGTTTTGGGAGCAATAATGAAGGGCTGATGAAGGGCTCATGGCCTACAAGGTATGCTAGCGATGCCGTCCTCACCATACAGTACTGTATCCCTCTGCCGCTGCACTGCTTAACTTTCGACGTAAGTCCAAGGTGATGGCCAGCCTTTTCCTCGATGCACTGCCATCAGAAGAGTCCTCCTTGCGTTTTGGGAGCAATAATGAAGGGCTAATGGCCTACAAGGCATGCTAGCAACGCCGTCCTCACCGTACAGTACTGTATCCCTCCGCGCTGCACCGCATAACTGTATTCTTCCACCGGTGCGCCACCGCGTTACAACATTTAACGTCATAAAACCGTTGTAAAACCGACGTAAAAAAACGGCATAAAACCGATGTAACCACGTAACTTAAATAAGGGAGATGCGTTCGTAACCTCGAAACGTCGTAAGACGAGACCGTCGCAGCCCGAGGACTACCTGTATATATATATTTGGCTTTGAGCTGCATCACTTGCATCTCTGGTCTGCATGTGTACCAAATTATTTCCAAACTGAACATTTCCTCAGGGTACTCAGTAATTTTGCTAGTGTGTGTTTAAACAACATAAATATAAATTGAATTAAAATGTTTGTTTTTCATGGAGAGAATATGTTGCTAAACAAAATGCATTCTTTCTTTTTGTCATAGTTCACTGAAAGAACAATAAGATTTATTTTCCCCCATTCCAATCTTATTGTCTTATTTCAGGCAAAATAAATGTTTTGCTATCACATATAAAATGTTTTAATGTGATAGTCACAGTTTGAAAGCCTCGGTTTACTTCATTTTCCTGTGAAAACCTGTGAAACAAGTTGACATGGGGGGGACTAAAGCCATCATATAATATCAAAGGGACCCAGTTGCTCAATTTTGAGTTACATGTGAAAATGAAAAAGTCAAAAGGGGAAAATATCTCCTGATTTGCTGACGGTTACTGTGTGTATTTAGATTAAAAATGTCACGCTGCCCCTGGCTGCCAACAAACCCATTTCTGTCTCTGAGCTGCATGCAGCCACAAGAGAGGCTTTAGGAAACGTTCAAATAGACCGGACACTTTTCAGAGCAGTCAAAGAACTATAAAAATGGTGTCGTACTTGCATCAGCACTGGTCCTGGTGCTTTTAAACCTGTGGATGAAGGTTACAAAGAGTTGGACAGAAATGCTCCTCTGAGCTGCAGTGAGAGTTTCCACAGGCTTTTTGCAGATATGAGAGCGGTGAAAATAACGAAACACAATTTATCACAGCAAGCAAGCTACCGGCTGTGTACTATTGGTACCAACTTGCACAAGAAGTGGTATTTAAATAATATATTCAGTAGTTTTATTTATTTTATGTTTTCAAACACAAAATATTTTTCAACACTAAAAAGTATTACAATCGCATGTAAATCGATTCTTTCCTGCAAACCTCAGTCAAATAAAAACATACAGCTGGCTCACAGTTAAAAAATAAAAAATAAAAAAAAATCCAGTGTGTGCAGCCTCTTTGTAGATTTTCAACACTGAAAAATTGAGTAGAATCTGTTTAATGTCTGACTTGAAATCAAATTTTTGGAAGTGTTCTACATTTTGGAATACAATGAAAAATGCTGAGGAAAAAATATGAATACATTTCTAGCATTTCCTAGGTTTATCTCACTTGATTCCCATTTTTGTGTTAAACAACATGGTATTGCTGAGATTTGCACCAAGCGTTGTCTGTTCACATCATCAGTGGTGCTCATATGACACCACATAAACATGTCATAAAAGCCCCATAGTTGGGGAAAAAAATAAGACTCAAGTCTGATACATTGAATATCTGTCATAAATGAATAAGAATTGTTTATTGGCCTCATGAATCCAGAAAAAAATCACTTTAATTTATTATACCTGCAAAATTTGATCAATTTCATTTGAACAATGACACAAAGTTACAAGTTATCAGCTTTTGTTACATTTCTACCTTCATACAGAACTTGCCATCACATCACACAAGAAAGTAACATCACAGTGTTGTTTCATGTAAACAATTTAAATTTGTTGTGTAATGCAAACCAAAAGGACAAGTGGAACACACTTTAATGCAAAACAAAAAGCAACATCCTCATAAGAAAGATAAAATAGATAAAGAAAAACTTTTTTTTTTTTTTTGTTATTCATGATGGCTTCATTGTTGGTTGCCTTTCCTATAAAATATGCTACACTGCCTCTAAAAAGAAACCCTCTTATATGTTATTTATTTGTGTCCTTCAGCGCAGAATAATACATATGGTATTTTCTTGAAAAGTAATTCTATTGGTTGTTTTGAGGCAGTTGTTGTATTGCAGGGGTTGCATGCTCAAGCTTCCACAACATAAACATATTTTCAACTTTTTGAAACTGAGAACTGAGAAAGTGTTAGCATTTTCAAACATGTATTTTTCTGTATTTGTATTGTTAAATCCTTCGTAGTTGCCGGTTCACACTGCCCACAATGTCATTAAGCTACAAAGTAACTTGCTTTCCCCGCTCAACAGACAACGTTCATTTTAAACGTTTAACCTTTATACTTTGCCATTTTGACTACATAAAAATTAATTTAGAGTTATTCCTTATTTTCTATATAAATGCTCATCCTGTGAGCAAGTAGTGCATTGCTTCCAAAGGAATGACTGTTATTTTAGGTAGCAATGCATAATCAGGCTGTATCAAGCATTGCTACCTCTTTTCCCATCCACCATTGAAATTAATGTTCAGAATAGGATCAAAATTACCACAACCCCTTGTTGCCACTAATAATTTTGGAGGACTTTGGCTTTTTCAGCCAAAGTGAGTTTATATCCTAAACTATTACTGCCACAGTGCACATGAAGATGAGCAAAGAGAGTTCAGACCCTTCACATGAGAGGCCCTAATGACCTTAGAAGTGGTTGGCCTGATTCTCTGCTGCTATAAAAAGATTTCACTGAAGCTACACTTGTTTGGATGAAAAACTAGTGAGGTGGGAGTCACAGTTGTGAGCTCTGACTCTGCATGCTTTACCATGAGGGTGGTCAGGCAGCAGCCGCAGAGTCCATTAGCACATTACACAGCCCTCTCAGCCTGAAGACGAGAAAAAGCCATTCAACATCCCATTCCACCCCGCCACACAGATTAAACTGGCCCTGCTGCAGCTGCAATAAGGTGAGTTACTATAGAAAAAGAAAGAGGAGAATGAGACTGAACCCAGAGGGTGATCGAGAGAGGGAGAGCATAGAGGAAAGAGAAATGGAGAAGCAAATGAAGTGTGCAGCACTGATGATCATTTTCTTTGATGGTGTGATCAGTACAGCATCCAAAAGAGATGGGACAACCATTAGAGACAGAGAACAGAATGCTGTTTCTCTTCTGTCTGGTTTAAATGCACCGAAAGTTAAGATAACGCATCCTCATGCAACAAATGGAGGCGTTATCAATCTGAAGCTCAACACAAGCCAATCTCTTCATCTGTAGTTCCTGAATTATCAGCACTTGGAGGAAAAACAAGAAAGGTGTTGCTGTATATTTAGCGATGAGGGAATACGTGTTGAGTGTGTCCTCAGAATGCTTGAGTTGAATGAACGGTCATGTTTGGGTGTTTTTGGAAGGTCACTGTTTATGTGCCAATGCATTTTCTGACAAATCGCTCAACTCACCTTGTTCTAGGAGATTAAAATGATGAAAAAAGGCTCCATCTAAAAGCAGGCTGAGCCTTCCAGATGTAAGTCTAGCATGCTTTGCTCACCTGTGGAAAATCATTATTTTTATGAGTCTCTTCTTGACTTTTATTTGTTTGATATACAGAAATGTATCATAATGTGTAAAAGGATTGTGTGATAGCTTTATCCATGAGGCGATTTGAGACTTCTAATGCAAACCATGCACAATATGCACTAAAAAGACAGACATTAAAAAGCTAGAAAAGGTAGAAGGTAGGAGCATAACACAACAGTTAGAAATTATCTGTATGATCAGTTCTCCCTGTTTTTTTAACTTGCAAAAATAAATTGGCTTTGGTCGTTTTACAGAAGCAGCAGGAAGATTTCATGTGTCTTTTTCATTTGATCCAAAAATTAACAAAAAGATGGAAAAGTATTTGGAAACACGTTTAAAGGATCAGTGTTCTTAAGTTTGTTTTGGACACTCAAGTGCAGAGAGGAGCTGAGATGTCAATCATAACCACCTGGTAGTGAGTTGGATCAGATGGCAGGGGAAGATCCATCTACAGATCCAATAGACCCAAACATGTAGTGGGGGTTTGTTGGGAATGCCTGGAATGTCAGAAAGATCTTCAACTCATGCCTTTGGGATAGTGTTAGCCACATCCCAGCTGAGATGAGGGACAATCAGTCAGAGTGGGCCATGTTCCACACCTCACTTGTTGAAGTGTCCACCTCAAGCTGTGGTTGCAAGGTTGTTGGTGCTTGGTGCCATCCTTGAACTCGATGGTGGACACCCCGGGTTAGGGAGGCTGTCAAGTTGAAGGAGTCATTTTGGGTCTTGTTGGCTGGTGGGACTCCAGAGGCAGCTGAGGGGTGCAGGAGGGCTAAACAGTCTGCTGCCTTGGCTGTTGCTGAGGCAAAAGCTCAGATGTGGGGGGAGTTCATTGAGCCCTTGGATAGAGACTCCTGGTTGGCTCCAAGGAGATTCTGGCAAACAAACAGGTGGTTGAGGAGAGGAAAGCAGTGCTTTACTAACACTTAACCAGTGATGTAATATGGAGGTAGAAGGAAAACTTCTTGGACCTTCTTAATCCCAGCTTCCATGTCTTCCATGGCAGAAGATGAATTGGGGGACTTCAGGGTTGGTATTGCCATAACCATGGGTGAAGTCTCCAAGGTAGTTTAAAAGCTCTACAGTGGCAGGGCTCCAGGGGTGGTTGAGATCCACCCTGATTTCTTTAAGGCTCTGGATGTTGTTCGATTGGCTTGGTTGACATGCCTTTGCAACATGGCATAGACATTGGGGGCAGTAGCACTTCTTCCAGTTCCCCTTTTCAAAAAGGGGGACATGATTTCTAATGTGTCCCAGTTTCATTACTTTTTGTCTGCCTAAGCAGATCTCACTTGTAAATGAGTCTTCTAGGCTCAATGTGATTAATCTGTCTAAATAAAGGTTGAATGAATGACGGTGTGCACCAACTATAAAGGCATCACTCTCCTTAGCCTCCCTGGTAAGGTCTATTCAGGGATATTGGAGAAGTGAGTCCAGTCATTGGTCAAGCCTTGGATCCAGGAGGAACAATGCAGGTTCCGTCCTGGCCATGAAACATTGGATGAGCTTTTTACCCTCGGGGTCCTTGAGGGGTCATGGAAGTCTGCCCATCCAGTCTGCATGTATTTTGTGGACTTGGAGAAGGTGTTCAACCATGTTCTACAGGGTACACTGTAGCGGGTGCTCCACAATGATGTACTTGGAGGCCCGTTGCTATGGGTATTCATTTTCTATACAAGTGGTGCAAGAGTTTGGTTCACATTGCTAGCAGTAAGGCAGACTCCTTCAGGTTGGGAGTCAGACTCCACCAGGGCTGCCCATTGTCACAGAATCTGTTCATAACTTTTAGAAGACAGAAATTACAGAATCTCTTGGTGCAGCCAGGGGGCGGGGAAAGTCTGGGTCTGTGGCCTCAGGAGTCCATCTCTGCTATTTGCAGATGATGTGGTCCTATTGGCGTCATTGTGCCGTGATCTTCAGCTCTCACTGGAGAGGTTTGTAGCCGAGTGTGAAGCAGCTGGGATGAGAATCAACAACTCCACATCTGAGGCCATGGTCCACAGTTTAGAAAGGATGGATTGTTCTCTCCAGGTTGAAGGTGAGGTTCTGCCTCAAGTGGAGGAGTTCAAGTATTTTGGGGTTTTGTTCATAAGTGAGTGAAGAATTGAGTGTGAGGTTGACAGATGGATTGGTGCAGCATCTGCAGTGCTGCAGACTCTGTGCCGGTCCGTTGTGGTGAAGAGGGAGCTGAGTTGTAAGGCAAAGCTCTCTGTTTACCGGTTGGTCTATGTTCCTACCCTCACATATGATCACAAACTCCGGGTAGTGATTGAAAGAACGAGATTGTGGATGCAGGTGGTTGAAACGAGTTTCCTCCTGAAAGTACCTGGACACTCACTCAGATATTGGATGAAAAATCTAGTTATCCGGGAGAGACTCAGAGTAGAACCCTGCTCCTCCACATCAAGAGGAGCCAGTTGAGGTGGTTCAGGCCTCTGGTAAGGGATGCATCCTGGGCGCCTCCTTAGGGAGGTGACTCGGTTATCTCCGACAGGGAAGAGTCCCCAGAGAAGATCCAGGACATTCTGGAGTGACTACATCTCTCGGTTGGTCTGGGAACACCTTGGAGTCCTCCCCGAACAGCTGGAAGAGGTGGCTGTGGAAAGAGATGTCTGGACCTCCCTGCTCAAGCTGCTGCCCCTGCGACCTGACTTTTGGTTAAGAGGAAGATAATGGATGGATGGATGAATGTTCATAAGTACAAAACTTACACCAGACATGTCTTTCTAAGAGAACTGTGAAAACATGAGACACAGTTCATTTTTTGTGATAGTAGTTTCTATAGAAATGTTGTCTAACCTGTAGCAGATACCACTTTGACAAACCTCAGTTTGGAGAACGAGTTTAATTTTATCCCATTATTAGATTAATCTGAGTGAAGCCAAGTTCATAGTGGAATGCTGCTGTCCTAAAACAAATCAAATCTAAAATATATTATATACGTACTTGAGTAAAACATTTGATCAAATTTTACATATGATAACATGATTGTTCTGGCAGAAATATCATAATATTCATGTAAAAAAGTTAAGTCTGGTCCTCTGGACATTCAAAACAAAACAAAACAAAACAACAATTAACAAAACAACTTTTTTTTTCTACCTGTATAACTGAGCATGCATCAGGGCATAATATTCATGTTATTCAGAATATACTTTCGCTTGTCAAATTGGTCAAATTTAAAGTCTATTTATCCAAAGTGAGATTCTTCTAAGTTCTACACAAAGTAAAAAAAAACATGTTAATTTTCTTTTCACATAACTCACTAAAAAATAAATACTAATAATAATAATCTGGACTATTTCTTTAAAAGCCTCTCCTAAAAATCATGAATGGTCATTTTAGTTTTCCCCTAATACCATAATGAATACAATTAAACCTGGCTTTTTAATTCAAAAGAGAAAACACATTTGTACACATTGTTATGCAATTATTTCTACCTGCGAGCACTGCAGTCATCTGCATGCTAATATCCATTAAAGTCATTAGCAGGCTGCATTAAATGCAAGCAGCTTGGTAGAAAAATATTTTAGCTTGTTGCTATAGTGACTAACTTGTCAAATTGTATTTATGCATCAAATAAATTTGGTAAATGTAAGCTCCACTTTTTCTCCAAGTTCTAGAGAAGTGAAGAAAAAAAATTGATTGCAGTATTTGAAAGACATCAGTTAAAATGTTTGTCAAGTGTCTTTCTTGCACATTCAGAACAACAACAACAACAACAAATGCAAAAACCTTTGTAAAACATTGTGTCTAGCTTCTTCTTTATTGTGCGCTTCTGCTCCAATCTGACTTTCACGTCACGGGTGTGTTTCAAATTGAAAACACAACGGAAGTTGACATTTTCGCTTTCTCTAAATTTATCTCTTTGCACAGAGATTCCAGAACACCAGAGGCTCATTCATATCAGCAGAAGTCTGTCATGTTCCACAATATGCACTGTGTGATTTAGCCGAAAGGCCATGCAACGGCCAAGGTATTTTAGAAATGCTTCCTTTGTTAGCGCCCACTGCTGAGAGGTGTGTACCATATATGTGTGTGACAGAGTAAGAGACTGCATATAATTGTGTGTCTGAAAGCAAAATATCTCATAAAACAGTGAACAGATATCAATGAAACTTTCAGAAAGTAAACACTGGATAATACGTCTGCAACTTACATGTTTTAGGTAATGGAATTTAAAATGGCTGCCACAACTAATCAACTTCAACAAACACAGAAATTGCTAAAACGCTGTTTAGTTTATAATTACTGAGCTGAAATTTAGTGTGGTAGTACTTGAGAGTAGTCCACAACACACTCTGAATGCTAACTGAGTACCATATTTTTCGCTACAGTATATAAGTTGCAGATTTACTTTTTTTTTTTGTTGCCTAAATTAGCATGTTGGTGACTTATACAGTGAAGCCGTGCTGCCCAGGCGAAATGCAACTGATTTGACAATTGAAGTGCATTTATTAAGGAAAAGTTAAACTGAAACACACCTTTACTATAATGTTGAGCAAACAAATCATTGTTTTTAGGTGCTTATATTGTTGAATTTCAAAGAAATTCACAGCAAGTCATCCCGCTGCGCACTCCTGCTTCCGCCAAACAGCTTTTGAAATGCAGCTGATTTGACAATTAAAGTGCTTTTATTGAGGAAAAGTTCAACTGAGACACACCTTTGCTATAATTTTGAATAAACAAGTAATTGTTTTTAAGTGTTTATTGTTAAATTCTTGTTAAAGTCCTCTTATGCACGCTCCCACGGTCGCCATTTGGCAGCCAATCAATTTTTGGCACAACACCGGCCCACATTTCTGCATTATCAGCGGTGATGCGTAACAAATGTGATGCGTCAGCTGTGACATATAATAGATGCGACTTACACAATGAAGCGAAGTACAGGTGGTCCCCGACTTATGGCGCCACGGCGCTCCGTACTTACGGCGCTGCCCCCAGTGACGTCATTGCGCCGTTCGTTGCCTTTTTTATGCAGCATTTTATAATTTTTTTCGGTTTTTTTTAAGAGTATTTTGTTAGCTAACTGCTTGGAAACACATTAAAACTCATTAAAACGGCCGTTAGTTATTAGTTCTGACAAGGCTTCTCTAATTTACCATTAGTCATGGATGGCTGCAAACTGCACCACCCTGTATGTAAATACACGGTATATGATTATTATTTTTTTGTAACAAACAAGCATTGCATTAAAAAAAAAGTAATGATACTGCATGTATTTAGTGTTGAAACTCAGGGGCATCACACTGAGTTGAGTGCAATGCATTTCCACATGGCCAGACATTAAGAGTAATATCATCTAAATGGGCTCTGTACAGTGGTTGAAAAGTGAGTAAAAAATACTCCTATAAAGTAATATCATTTACACTCACACTGCGAGAGTGAAAAAAAAAAAAAAAACTGTGTGAAATTGTGCAGATAATCAGTTAAATCTCACAACATGAAAAGCTAATTGCTCCAGAAATTAGCTGTACCTGAGGTCCATTTGTTTGGTCATGGCTAGTTTCATATATCGCAGTGAGTGGATATTAGCACCAATTAGAGGCAGGTCAGAGTTCTTGAAGGTCGGACATTAATGTGTGGGATCATTGAAATGCTAATTAAAAACAGATTAGAAAGTTACGGTGCTTTATAGGGGGTTATTTGGTAATTTGAGCACTGTTTTCATTGTATAATAATGGATTACCCTTCCATGTAATACAGCTCTGGATTTTCTATTTATTTTTTAATAGATTTTTATTTTTAATTTTTATGTGCACTCCTTTTTGAAGCAACTGGATATTTTTATGTACATAAGAAAATACAGTGAGCCGTACAGACCTTTATCTTTCTTTCTTTAAAAACTACTATTAATAATATGCTGGTTGTTTTTGTTCAGTTTCAAGAACAATTGTGCCATTTGACAGCAAATACATTAGGCATTAAAAAAAAGAAAAAAGGACAGCCAACCAAAGATTTTAGTTATCTGTAGCCTGAATCATATGTCTGACCTGCTTTTCAGTGTTGCTGGTGTGGATTCTTGTAATAGCCACACTGGTGTTACTCAACTGCCACCTTGGTGGAAACCCACAGTGGCCCCTCTAACTCAATGCTCTCCCTCTCACCTGCCCTCCTTGTCAGCTCTCCAGCTCTTCTTATCTGTAAAGGAACTTCCCATTTGGGGCTAACTGAAAACCGTTTATTCACTGCTTCACCCAAAGCCCTGCTATTAGAGCAGAGGAAACCACACTGTGTCATGTCTGTCTTCCTATGTCTACTCTGCACTTCCATGTGGACGCACACACACACTGTACACATACTGCATACTATGTGTTGTGTGAAACTAGTTTTACTTAAATCTTCCTCAACCTACTGGGGTTCAACCTCTAAACAAATAAAGTAAATTGCTCACTAAAAACACTCAATATGTAGTTACAAAAATAAATTGTTGAATTTTGCAGGTAGAAACCAGTGGCTTCAAAATTATAAAAAAGAATTACACGCAAACCCAAAATAAGACAATATACTGTACGGTCATAAAATAGAACACTATTACAAATAATAATAATATTAATAATTCATGAAACAGTTAATTAATTAACCCTCTTGTATACTTGAATATTTCTGTAATTTTAGCACCCACAGTTTAGTCTTTATTAGTTCAGTGCTGAGCTTGGCAGCACTCAGACTATGTGCAAACTACATGGGGGTGCTGTTTCAGGACTGTGGAACTGTCTGGCAGTGTCCACCTATGGTTGGAAGGAATAAATCTTAGAGCAGTTGTAAGCTCGACTTGAATAAATAATCAAATTTGGCTGTCTGGAGTCTCCATGAGAGAATGCACTAGTGAGACTGTTAAGGCAAAAGCAGAAATTTACAAGTTCAGCCTTACCCTAAACAATGTTGATATATGTATCTGGACCTGGCCATGAAAGGCGGACTATTTCAATTCCTCCTTGGATGTTATGGAAACAAAGATGATATGTTCTCCTTCCCACCACTTTCCTTCCCCAAGCTTGGGGACCGGTGACAGAGCTCAACTGAGCTGGCTGATAAACAAACACCTTTTATCAGGACTATGGCTGGGTGGGGGCTCTGGATTGTGCTGTGCTATGACCTTTCCTCAAACTCAATGCCTCCACTGGCCTCCCTCACCTCACTTGGCACAGCAACCTAGGCGATGTAAAGCCACCAAGGGCTGCGTCGCTCACCTGGTGGCCGTGCTGGGACCCCCCCCACCCCACCCCTACCCACTCCACACACATATTTATTGTCTATTTATGTTGCTTTGCTATGGTAGATTTTATTGAGGCCTCAAACCATGCCCTGTCAAGGACATGGTGTGAGAGTTCTATTATTTATTTTTTTTAATAACTCTCTCCTTATGCTTTATTCCCTTTTTCTTTAAGCAATAAGAACAGTGCTTCTTAGAAGCTGTAGCCCCTGTACAACTCCATCTATCTTTTGGACAGCTGTACGGAACATAATTTTGCTGTACTTAACTGTGCAATGATTAAAAAGCTGATTCAAATTCTAATTATCTGACATATATTGTATTTACAACACAAACAACAATTCTTAAAAAAAAAAAAGTCTACAAATCATGCTAAAATCACAGAAATCATCAACGGGGATTTCAACATTTACCATTTAAAATGTATACAGCAGGACAGTTTAATTTTATTTTATTTACTTTCAGTTATGAATATTGAATTAAATACATCTGCATATCTAAAACTCAATAGTCCACATTATAATTTATTGGCATATGATACTTTCTGACCAGGTGTGTTAGTTCACAAATTTATTTCACAGGTGTATAATAGATTAAAAAAAAATAACAAAAAAGGTTGAATCATGACATCTGGACTTCGTTTTTTTGTTAAAAAGAAACGTTTCGCCCCTCATCCAAGGGGCTTTGTCAATTTGAGGGTCTGGTATTACCCAGAAGCCACCCTGATTTTTGTGTTTCAAGCCTGCTTCAGATACCCCTGAAGTCTGGACTTTTCACTAATCATTTCTCACCACTGATATTACAGTGGTCTGTCTGATTATTTCTTCTCCAGCCAATCTTTCTTCTTGTTACATTCCCTCAGTCTCAGATATGTTGTAAAGGAGAGGCAAGAAGTCAAGAGGATTGGGCTGACTCAGCAGATCATGTGGCGTGGGGGGGCTCTTTATGTATGTGTGTGCGCATGTGGCTTGTGTGTGCTGATGTCAGGTGGCAGCATGGCTGATTTTTAGTTGTTGTTGGGAATGTATCTGTGCTCAATAGCCACAGGCTTCAGGCCTTGCAGCTTCCCTACATCCTGATGAAACTGTCATCACAACATGAAAGCATCCAAACATCAAACAGGACCTTTAATTGTGAGTGTGTGTGTGTGCGCACGTGTGTGCGTAAGCGTGTTTGTGCGTGGAGAAGTAGTTGTTGGCATCGTTGGTATCAAGGTTTACTTTTTGCATTTCTACCGACAATACTGAAGCAAATCAAGCTTTAAATAAATACATTTTACATACTTTTGTGTTACTCTCAGTGTGTGTGTTTTCAACATGACATTCTTAAAGCATTTATATTCTGCCTTTTTTTTTTTTTACTTTTCCCACATTGCTCTGCCACTACAGTATAGATTCACATTTATGTATATTTACATAGACCCTTGTCTGCTTGTCAGTCTGTCTGACTGTGACAAAGACAGACAAGACTGTGCATCTCTGATCATACCCCTCCCACCCCCCTACTAGTTCTGCCGAGGCGAGATTAAACAACAAAGTGGCTCGATTAATCCATTTGAAGTGATGTGGCATCAGGGCTTGGAAGGAGATGGGCTTACAAACACACAGTGCCGCAGCTGTGTGGGCTGCAGATAGAGAGCGGGCGGGGAGGGTGTGCAGAGGGGTAGTTAAATTAATTGACCTCCATGGTAGCAATTAAAAACAAAGAGTGGCGAAAACCAAACAAAACGCGGGCTTGTGCCAGTGAATCATGCAACTGCTTTAAGGAAGAGAGATGGAGAGAAGTCTAAATTGTGGTTGTATAATGTGTGACAGCCGACATGTTGTATTCAAACCATGTTATAGTCCAAACCATCCAACCATATTCACGTTACAGCTCAGGAGAACTCTTTATGTTATCTTCACCTCGTTGGGTGTCTACCTACCAAACATCTCTGTAACGTCAGTCACAGTGAGGTACAGAAGGCCTCCCACACATCCAGCTTGTTGTTTCTTGTGTAAATGATGTTGAAGCGAGTTCAAGCATTTGTTTATTCTTAATCCCGACTTTATCCTCTCTGATATAAACCTAGTGATTTTTTTTTTTTTGGCAGCGGGGCCAGCAGCACAGCAGAGGCATGCCGGTGGCAGAGTCTAACTTTGATCCTTCGTCTCAGCCACACACCTGAGTGATGATGGCTGTACTTGTAGCTTTATCCCTCATACTCCAAGTCTTTCATTATGCACCCCTCGCATGAATGCTGTCATTGATGGCCGGTGGAAACACCCATGTTTAATTTGCTTACAGGCGTTTAAAGGAGATCATTTTATGAGCTGCTGTCTTGTCTTGCAAAGATGTGCAGTGATGGGTTAATAGTGTATGTTTGGTAAGCAAATACCTTGTTTGCAGAGAACACATGGATGAATAGAGTATCCGTGGAGTTTTACTTTGTTACATGTTGTGTTGCTTTACATATCCGCTCTGAATATAAACTGCCTTTGGATCTTTTTTTGTGTGTGTGTATACTGAAAACTAGTGTTACACATACTATCAAAATAATGAGCTGTAGAAAAACTTTATGTTATTTTATTAATATTTACATTCAAGCCACAATTTAGTTTAACATTTACGCAAATAGCGAGCAGGGAGTGGGGGTCCTCCCCTAGAAAATTTTAATAAAGTATATATATACAGGTAACCCCCGTTTTACGGCCGAGATCCGTTCCAACGGCCGAGCCGTAAACTGATACGGCCGTAA
>JARVGV010000192.1:13113824-13126782 GCA_031762435.1 Hypsolebias longignatus | reverse complement strand
GCTGGATATTGGCACTAGTGACCCCGGGGGGGGGGGGGAAGGTAAAGATGATGGATAGATGGATGGACGGATGGATGGATAGGTGGATGGATGGATGGACTTTAAAAGGTAATCAGTTGAAAATGCACAGTCAATGGTTACTTTCTGAGAGTTTTACTAATATATATACAAATACAGCGGCTATACTGTATTAAATATTTTGCTAACACAAAAAATGGGTTGACTAGAACATGTGATGCCAAAGTAAAAAAAAAAATAAAAAAAATACTGTGCAGTACTCCAATCAAGTCCTTGGGATGATACAGCTACTACCCCGCAGCTCACCATCTCTAAAACTGACTGACTTATGGCTTCTTTTGAATACTGGCTCATTTCGGTTACCGTATTTTTTGCCGTACATGTCGCACTGCCCTACAAGTCACATCAGTCCATATTTTCCTAATAAAGTGGAAAAATCCATGAATATGTCGCTTCGCCGTATACGTCGCATCTATTATGTGTCACTGCTGATGCATCGCATTAGTTGCACGTCACCGCTGACAACCCGGAAATGTGGATTGCTGTGACAAAAATTGATGGGCTGCCAAATGGCATCCATGGGAGCATGCACGAGAAGACTTTTACAATAATTTGACAATATGAACACTTAAAAACATTATTTTTGCTCAAAATTATAGTAAAGGCATGTCTCAATCTAACTTTTGCTTAATAAATGCACTTTAACGGTCAAATCAGCTGCATTTCAAAACTTGATTCATGTAAGCATGCACACAGAGGGGTGTGAGCTTTTGTTCATTTATTCAAAATTTAACAAGATAAACACCTAAACAATTATTTGTTTGCTCGGCTTTATAGTAAAGGTGTGTCTCAGTCTAACATTTGCTGAAAAAAATGACTTTAAATCAGCTGTATTTAAAAAGTATTTGCTGCCTCGGTGCTCCCAGGAGTGTGCAGACAGGGAGGAAAAAAGAAAGAGGAATGCTGTGTGTTTCTTTGAAATTTAACAAGAAAAGCACCTAAAACAATTTTTTTGCTCAACATTATAGCAAAGGTGTGTCTCAGTGGAACTTTTACCGAATAAATGCACTTGAATAGTCAAATTAGCTGCATTTCGCCGTGGCGGTGCAGCGAAATGAAGCTGATTTGAAGGTTACTCCAAGCAATGAGCAGAACAAAGGTGGAAGACTATGGCAAGCCAATTGTGTCATTAATAGCTTGTGAAGATTCTCAGTCATCCAGGACATGGTCAATTAAAAAAAAAAAAGTTAAAGACAAAAAAAAATATTAAAGTATAAAATATAATAAATAAAGTCCAGTTGTTTTTGTCATTAACTTTTTTGAATTTGTCATTATAGCCACTTTTACCTATTACATGGTAAAATGCAAGCTACTACTACTCTGCTGCCATCTAGTGACTGAAAATGGTACTGCTCAATTTTTTGAGTCAGAATAAATGAAAATGGTCATACGTCAGCCAAAAAATGGTTTATAAATATGGGGGGAAAAAAATCTATAAATAAGTCGCTTCTGCCTTTAAGTCACAGGGTGTGTAAATTATGCAAAAAAAAGTGACTTATACAGCAAAAAGTTTGGTAGTTATTGCAGCCATCTTAAACATCCAATGATTAATTTATGAGAGTTTCAATAAAAAAAACATTTTGATACACACACACATAGACACAGGCACAAACATTATCACCCATCGTTCACGTTATGGTACCGGGCGATAATAAACCATTGTATTGGCTTAACCTAATAGCTATTACAGTGTGATTAGAGATATCAGTGCTGTGGCCAAAGCGTTATTGGTTTAGTTTTAATCTGGACAGTTCTGCACATAGTGTGCAGTGCAGCAGTTTATAAGCTAATATTATTTATTTAAACCAATAAAAGCATCACCGAGATGATGCTAAAACCGTTTGGATAATGTTTGGATAGAGTTAAAATAGTGCGCGTCTGAACTAAACCATGTTAAAGTGTTAGACAAATTTAGACACAGCATCATGATAGAAGAAATGCTGTTTTTAAGGCCCTAAAACTTTACTTCACTACAACCTCGTTCCTCCCTGTCTGCAGTAATCAGGCAAAGGAAAGTTGCTTTAACACATGTGACAGAAGTCTTTGAAACTAGTCAAATCTCTGGGCTCACCAAAGCCATCACTGTCTATTCACTGCGACGCAGTTTGTCTGATTGCAGGCTGTCTACCCTGGAGCACTTTTCTCTCAGGGATAAGAGTCCAGCTCAGTCACGACTGTGTTCTGCTCACCTGCCACTCCAAGGAACTCTCGTTTGTTTAGACTTTACCATCTCCCATCCATGAGGGTTGAGAGAGAGAGGGTGGGGTGGGGGTGTAGCCTGATAATTGATTAAAATCAGACAGTGCCTAGTTTTCCAGCAGAAGAGCTTCTGGATGATTGGCAGACAAAGGGAGAGCAGGGTGGACGCTGCCTGCTCTGTTCCATTGCGCGCACTTGGACAGCCGCGTCTCCTCACGCGCCACCACTCGTCTCTCTCTCTCTCCCTCTGTTTCAGGGAAGGTTTTTTTAAGTTTACGGAGCAGGCAGGAATCCAGTCAGAGAATGGTTTGTCGCGGATACGCTTCCTAGTCTTATTAGAAGACAAACACGCGCGCGCGCACACGAAGATAGAGGCGTATTTCGCCTGAGAAATGTCTTTTTCCCGTGGACGACCCCGCCAGCATTCCTGCAACGATGCAAGCGAAAACCAGCGAGTCTCCGCATCTTTATGATGAGACGTGGACTGACAGAAACTCCCAGGTGAGTCACTCGTCCGTTCTGGATCTAATTGATGCTTTTTCTTCACAATTCGTCCATCGGCGCGCGCTTCGTCCTGTTTTTAAGCACAGTAAACTGATCGCAGGTGGCTTGAGTCTTATGTTTAAAGCGCTTTTTACGCACAGGTTCTTTTCACGTTCGTCTGGAAACGATGGATGTAATTTAATTGGGGCAGCTGCGTTGTCCCCTGAAGATGCTGAAGAACTCCCACAGTTTGCACCAAGTTCCAGAAAAACAAGCAAAAACAAGCAAAAAAAAAAAAAAAAAAAAAATATAGCTTTTATTAAGTCACTATGTGCTGTAACCGTGATTTTTTTTTCTGGATTAAAAAAAAAAAAAAAAAAAGTCTAGGATAAAAAGTGATTTTTTAAAAATGTATTTATTATTTTTAATGTTAACTCCAAAAACCACAAGAGGAATGAGGTTTGGTTGTCTTTCTTCGAAAGCACAAGTTACTTAAAGGTGATATCGTCGTTAATTGGCTCATCAAAGATTTACTGGCTTTTCCAAAATCCATAGAAGTGCGCAGCAAAGGGTTATGCCCTCTATTACATTACTCTACAGCACATGCAATTTACTTACCTTAACCCAGCTTTTACCCTGAAGCAGCTCTTAGCATTAAAATTTCATCAGTCTACAGTTGTTTTATTTTATTTTATTTATTTATTTATTGGGTCCTAAATTGGAAGTGAGTCCCTGGAGAGCTTATAAGAACGTGCTTTAGCCTAAATTTAAATAGTTACATAATCTGATCTGTAGTGTCCATCCATCCACCCATCCATCCTTCCATAGATACATACATCCACCCACCCTCCCACTGGTTGCCATTTTCTCCAGGAATCCACAATCAATAGCCAGCCAGCCTTACAAACAACAAACCACTCCAACAAAAGTGGCTGCTGTTGACAACACCCTCCCACTGAAGGACAAAAACACGTGACAGAAAAATGTAGATTCACACATGAAGGTTCAATCTTTTCTACAGATTTGTAAAAATAATACCATTAAGTCAAAAGATAATGGTGGGCACAAAAGCAGACAGGGCCCCTGGGGGGTCCTGCTCTGGGGTAAGTTAAGGACTTTGGGTTGAATGTTTTATCAGCTCCACAGACAGTCATGAGGACAAAGAATACAGAATGGCAGGGTTTAATTTAAAATTGATTACGATATTTTTGCTCAATCCTCATTTGATGATGATTGTAAAAAGGATCAGTCATCGTGCGGATAAGTGTATTATTCATTCATTCATATTTTGTCACTTGGGGAGTGGACTTTCCCCATGCAGAGGTTGTGTGATGTTCACTGACAAATGTGCTCTGGGATGATTTGGTATTTAAAGCAATGAGCTCTACATTTTTCCAGATTTGCGCTGATCAATAACTATCTGGTGTTGCGTCATGATCCGCGCTGCTTGCAAAACGGAATCGCGCAGAGACGGGGTTGTTGTTGTTGTTGTTGTTGGTGAGCGCAGGGGGAGCAGATCTCCACATGTGGTATTCAGGGAAAGCGGCGCGGGGCTGTGGACGAAATGCACGGGTAAACATGTCAGACAGATAAGACGCATTGGTATTCTGCTGCAGCTCGCTGTGCTGGCCTCGAGGCCCTGTTGATAACAGTCGCTTTCTGCTTCAGGGTCAGAGGTCCGTGTTTGATTGGCAAGAGGCTGAGCCTGAGAAATAGACTGAGTCTAATTGGGTCGAAGTGCACAAATGTAGCCATGTTGACATGTTGGTGGTTTTAATCTTTCACGCATACGTATTCACAGGTTGTCCACTAATCTCTTGTCTGAACACTTCTGGACCCCTTCTAAAGCAGCGGCACTGCAGCACACAGGCATGTCTTCTCGTCTTTGTCATGCCAAATTGTTTTTCTTGCAACACAGATTGCTCAGCCTCATTCACTTTCAGCTGCACCTCCCAGCTCTTTATACCTCTCTCAGCCTCTGCTGTCTGCCAGCATGCCCGAGCGCACTCAACCAGAGAATCACATATAATTGTGATCTCCCTTTTCCCCTTCCTGTCTCTGTGTCTCTTTGTTACTTTCTTACTCGCTGTAAAAAAAAAAAAAACTCCTTTTCGTGCACATTTACTCGTAGTCTCATGTGCACAACATACAAACGCCTTCAAATAATCACGCACACGCATACAAAAATACAAATGTGAGGTTATTTATTTCTCACTTTCATCCTCGCTGATTCTGAGGTGTCCTACATTGCTCAGCTTGCACGGAAATAGCTTATTCACACTTTAATTCCCATTTGCTGGAGAAAAAAAAAAAAAAAGCTCCCCACCAACACAGCAACAACAAATCTGAAAGCATGACAACATCATAAAGATTTCTTAGAGCATCGTTAAGTAATGAAATGAAAGGTAATCCTCTGTCGGCTTAGTGTCTGTACATGTAGGAGGTTTTACTGCAGCTAAAGCAAGACAAACTCTCTGAAGAGCATTTATTCACGTTACTTTCATGAGAACCAACGCTTTTTAAATAGTGTGAGAATAATTTGGGTCATTAGGTTTTCACAACCTTAAATATATTCATCTGTTTCGTTATCTGTCTGTACACAGTTTCCCCTTATTACAACACTAAAAATAAAATCTGCTTTTTGAAATTTGTTAAATTTATTCAAATGTAATAGGTGAGTTTGTGGGGGAGTGGTGGCGCAGTGGTTAGAGACGGTGGGCCTGTGATCGGAAGATCATCGGTTCAAGCCCCGGAACGGACAACATCAAGGACCAGCAAGGACCTTAACCCCCACCATCCGCTCCCTAAAACAGGTCTCTCTTGAAAATGAGTTCTCGTGGCTCAGTGAGACTAACCTGTATAAATAAAGGGTAAATGAAAAAATGAGTTTGAAATATTACAAACACATGAAAGAGACCCAGTCAACAAGCAACCTTAGACTCACAAATCACCAGAATCCCAAAATAATTTGTCAGAATGTAATGCCATAATCTATGGAATGTACTGCTTTTATACCTTCAAAATGATATTAAGTTAGTGGTATGTGTCCTTGTCGAACAGATAATCAGTGACAACAAAAAGGGGTGGAGAAGGTAAACATGCACACCTGTGGCCAGTTGTCTGATTGACCCATTCATTTTATCTGTGCAAAAGTCAGCAACAGAAGACAGCAGCAAAAGTTACTTTAAAAAATGGCAGCTGAATAATTCAGGTAGATACAGTAAATCACACACCACAAAAAATGGTTAAATCGTGTCATCGGGACAAGTTTCTTTGTTGGGAGAAACATTTTGTCTTTCATCCAAAATACTTCATCAGTCTGAGGCCTGCCAACCACATCTGTCTTATAAATAGCACCTTCTTGATGTGTTTCAAGCCCGCCCTCTGTGGAATCCAAAGAAACTGACTTTATACATGTAAAAAGAGGACCATACATTAGAGTTGCATTCAGGTCCCAAAAATCCGGCCCGACCTGGCCCTAGTCCATAGCCATAATTTCCGAACCCCAACCGATCCAACGACTTGACAGGTCTAAACCTGAAAAAAACAAAACAACATTTTAAATTAAGCTTTGACTGTTTATATAGTTATTAACGGTCGGTGGAGGCACACAGCTGAGTAAAGGGGGCAGAAAATCGGAGCTGAGGGGGGTGTTTGTCCTTTCATGGCCGTCAAAGCACATTGAATCCCTGCTTCTGCCTGCATTCTGCATCATTCAGACACAGACCCTGCTTTGACATGATGGATATTTTGGGATCTCACCTGTTTGGGTCTTCGGCTGTGTGCATCCACTGAGTGCAGAGGCCGAATGAACGTCCATTTGGGCAGAAATGGCCGCGTGCGGCTGGTGATTGTATGGCAAGCCATGTTGCCATATAACTGGATCATCAGCCCAGCGTGTCCGCTGACGCAATCAAAAGCCCGACACCAACTCGGCCCGCACATTAAGCACATTATTCTGGACCAGCTCGGCCCTAATCTGGTTTGGGCGAGGCTGGGCTCTTGGTTCGAGTTAGAAACAACAGCTCTACCCTCTGTCCAAAACAATCATCATGCCAGTTGGCCATCTGGCCTAAAACCTTTGAATGTTATGCATGATGATTGATTGTTTTGGATGGATGGTCCCCTTTTTTGCATGTGTAAAACCAGTTTCTTTGGATTCCACCGAGGGCTGGCTTGAAGCACGTCAAGGTGCTATTTATAAGACAGATGTGGTTGACAGGCCTCAGACTGATGAAGTTTTCTGATGAAAGGCAAAATTTTTCCCGCAAAAAATAACTTGTCCAGATAACATGATTTAACCCTTTTTTCTAAAGTTTCATTAAAATATGTCCAGCGGTTTATGAAATATTTTGCTAACAGACAATATCCAATAGAATTCAACTCCAACAGTTCTAGTTTGTACTGGAACTGCTTTAGTAGAAAAGCACATACCTGACAATCCAATAAACAGCTCAATAAGCCCATGTAGAAATCTAAGAGTCTTGCAGAAGGGTCACCATACTGTAGATCTCTCAGTGAGATCTTTATGAGGAACAGACCAGACAGAAGCCATTCCTCACTAAATGGCAAAATAACTTACAATCAGCTCTAAAATGACACTCAGACCAAAATAAAACCAAGTCCTATCTAAAAAAATGATGCTTCAGGGACGGGTATCCTCCAATAGTTTGTGTTTAAAAAAAAAGACGTGCGCTGAACAATAAATTGGTCAATATAATCCCTGTAATTGATTTGATGGTTGATTGATGAGTTTCTCTGACAAGAACAAGGAGACCCAATATAAAATTGTAACTACAACCAGAAGCTTACCTTTGACACATCAGGAATGGTTTATTAAAACCTGTCTCCAATTCCAACAAAGAGGTTCTACCAACTGACTGGTCAGAGCAAAGAATTGTTTAGCTTGTATGTCAACAGGTTGCTGTTGTTGGTGACGGACTGAATGACTTCTGCGAGAAAGTTTTTAAAATGTCTTGAAACATTTGCAAGGATTCTCAGTTCCTTCATGGAGCAATGGCTTTGCTATCATGTCATACCAGTTTTTATGTTCCAATGGTTTGCACAATAATAACAATAGCTACAGAAATCTAAATTTTGTTTTCTTGAGTCGGAAAGTGTGAGAAATGTGAGGAGTTGGCAACACATGTAACTAAATCGTGACAGATTATGAAGATTAATGAGAACTCAATGTTACCGGAACCACTTGAAAGACTCACATGACCTGGGCGTTCTTGAATGCACCATGCTGCACAGCGTTTCCGACTGTCGAGCAGCAGCTGCAAGTGAAAAATGTGCTGTTTTGTTGCAATAAAGTTGTGCAGCGGTGAGAAGTATGTGCACAGGTCGCATAAGGTTTGTGCAGCATCTGTGTGACATATGCAACAATGTCAATTTATTGTGGTTCCAAATGAAAAAATGTTTTTGTTGTTTTTTGCCATTTTGTGTCTCCAGCTGGTCATCATCAGTCCCAGTCCAGTGAGACACAAACTTTACTTGTAGAAAAAAAAAAGTTTGTAAACTAAATCATCCAAGTAGATAACAATTTAAAAATAAATTGGTTATCTAGATTTACTTTAAAAAAAGACTGCTCAGTTTTAGTGTGACAAACATAAAAAAATACACTTGTACCACATAAATGAAAATTCACCCATTAAAAGAATCAATGCTGTTATATAATCAATCATAACAGAAAACTATGTTATTTTGTATATAAAGACATTTACTTTCAGCTACAATCTCTATTGTATTCTATTAGCAAGGCAGATGCCACATTGGAAGTAAGACAGGAGCTTGCCTCTGAAGACCAGAAGCATTAACAGCACCTCAGCACCTGCTCATCCTCCGACACAATGTACTCACACAAACTTAGGAACTGCTAGAGTGTACAACCCTGCGAGCCTTCTGTTGATAAAAGGAGCGTTGGTCTGGAACAACAGTGTCAGCACATTCAGACATATGAAGTCCAACTGGGACAAACCACAAAAGTATTGTTGGCTGACAAGAGCTTTAAAAAGTGTTCGGAGTGTGGACCTTGTATTTTATTCATGGGGCAGAAATAATGAAAAGCACAGCAAGAAAACGTCTGCATTATGGAAAAAAATGAGGAAGCAACAGAAGAAAAAATGTAACACATTAATCGATTATTTAAAAAGAGATAAGGAGTCCAGGAAGAAAGAAATCACTACAAAGTAAATACAATTACCAATTTGTCCCACTCCTCTCAGGCAGGAGGTTGAGGAGCTTTAACCACCAGACTGAGGAACAGCCTCTACCCTGAAGCTGTTAGACTCATGAATATCTAACCAGAAAAATCACTGTAATGCCACTTTGATTGTTGATGTGCACTGCTGATTGTCCATGCTGCTGATTATCTATGCTGCTGATCTCATGCTGCTGATTACTATATTTCATGCTGCTGTATTCATTCATACTCATCTACTCACACAGACCTGCTGTTGTTGTTCAGAGTATTGTTTTTATTACTGTTTAGTGTATTTCTTAGTTTACATCTTATATCCTTATTTACTGTTTCTTTGTACGATTTACATTTTTGCTATAACTGGATGTAACTGGGACCTTGTGTGCACAATTTCCTTCCACCCCATGTGCCACATTTGAGGCGAATCATAATAAAACCTACTTCAACTTGAACATGAAAAGACTCCTTTTTATGTGGATTCTTCGAAAAAGTCATTAAAAGCTGCAAGATTTTTTAATGTACAAGATTACAATTTTTTTTTCTTTTTATTGTAGGAGATTAAAGTCAAACCTCTGATAAATTTCATATTGAAAAGTGATTTGCCAACGTTTGAGAAGAAAAAGCTATAACAAGCAATCTGAGATGACCACTTGATGTCATTTTACAGCAAAAGCTCTAGATAAAAAACAAATACATTTAAAACCTGAAGTGAAACGTAACCTGGAGTCTATGGAGATGCTTGTAAACTGTACTTTCTCTGTAAAGTTAACTTTGTCTCTCCTAAGGTCTCTCCAATCTGGTGTAGAACCACTAGACCAGGGTTATTCAACTGGAGGCCCGTGGGCCGGAAATGGTCTGTTGGTGACTTCAATCTGGCTCACCAATGATTTCATAAAATAAATAAATAAATAAATAAATAAATAAAATAAAAATAAAGAATACCATATTTTTCTTTGTATAAGTCACAGTTTTTTGCATAATGTACATGCCCTGCGACTTATAGGCCGAAGCGACATATTTATTGATTTTTATAAACCATTTTTTGGCTGAGATATGACCATTTCCATTCATTCTGAGTGGAAAAAAAATTGAGCAGTACCACTTTCAGCCACTTGATATCAGCAGAGCAGTAATAAGTGTTTGGCATGCTGTTGGCTGTTGTATCATGTAATAGGTAAGCATGGCTATAATGACAATTTCAAAAAGGTTCAAGACAAAAACAACTGGACTTTATTTATTATACTTTATACTTCATTGTTTTTTATTTTTATTTTTTGGAACTTTTTTGAATTGACCATGTCATGGATGACTGAGAATCTTCACCAGAGTTTCATGACTCAATCGGCCTGCCATAAACATACCGCCTTGGTTCTGCTTGCTGTTTGGACAGACTGTCATTCCAACTGCACTGCCCCGGAAAAATGCAGCTAATTTGACCATTAAATTGCATTTATTAAGGAAATGTTAAACTGAGACACACCTTTGCTATAATTTTGAACAAAAAAATAATAATTGTTTAGGTGCTTTTCTTGTTTATTTTTTGGAGAAACGAGCCACGTTCCTCCTCACTTTTCTCTTCCTCTGCGCGTTTATGGAGCACCGAGGCAACAAACTGTTTTTAAAATGCAGCTGATTTAACCATTAAAGTACATTTATTAAGCAAATGTTACACTGATACATACTTTAACATAACTTCAAGCAAACAAATAATTGTCTTTATGTGACGTACAGTATATGGTGAAGTGACATATTTATGGATTTTTCCACTTTATTACACAAACATGGACTGATGCGACTTATATGGTGGTGTGACTTGTCCGGTGGAAAACACGGTATATATTCCGCCGGAACGGCATCTACCCTGAAGCTGTTAGACTCATAAATCCCTAACCAGGATAATCACTGTGAATAAAGAAAAAAAAAAAAAAAAAAGAAAATCACTGTAATGCCACTTTAATTGGGGATATGTGACTTATATGTGCTGCTGATTATCCATGCTGCTGATATCATGCTGCTGATTATCTCATGTTGCTTTATTCATTCATACCCATCTGCTCACTACAGACTCATGTTTAGGCTGCTGTTGTTACATCATATTGCTTAACATTGCTAGTGTTTAGTATATATCTTAGATATTTTAGTGTACCTTTAGCATTTATTTAGCATATATCTTAGTGTATACTGTACCTTAGGTCCTTTTATACTGTTTCTTTTTACACTTTATATTTGTGCTATTTTTGGTTCTGGGACACCGGGTAAATAATTTAATTCCACCTCATGTACCACATGTGATGTGAATGACAACTTGACCTTTAGCTTGAATTTGGTATTTTAGTGATCAGTGTGGCTTATTTAAGGAGACAGTTTGGATGTTTATTGCTTCAAGAATTTACATAAAAACACTGAGTTATAGGAACATGTAAAGGTTTAAACTCTGTGGATGCAATTAAGTTTAAAATTTGATTTAGGTGAGTTTGCTGGTGTGTGTTGTTTAAAACCTACATCTCCACTACAGCCTAGACTAAACAGCCTGTTCTCCTTGGACCATCCGGTGACCCTGGTAAGGCCAGATCCTCCCACATTGCTCTGACACTGACAGACAATGACGCCACTATCACCTGGTTGTCCTCAGTTGCCACCAAATTACTGTAAGGTGGAAAACGATCATGATGAGGAGGCGTCGAGACTCCTGTTGGAGGAGGAAAACAGCAGAAAGCGAGTCTCATCAGGGTAGTTATCCACAGAGGATCAAACATTTCTCTGTCCATGATCTGCCAGTTCTTTCATTCAGTGATGACGCATGTTTTTACTCAGATTCTTGTTGATCCTGAAACTCTTTTACAATCAGAGCATGCTTCTCCCACAACTCTTTCTTTGTAAGAAGAAGAGATTCACAACATAGTCTTCCAACTGTGGAAATCTTCACAGAGCGTCATTACATTTTAACCATAAAAACAGTTGAGCTCTGGTGATTGAGCCTCCGCATGAATTCAGGGTAAAGTGGGGTACAACTCGTCAAGCTGCAAGTCAATATTTCAGAAGCTCAGTCCACTTGGAGCCAACCCTCATTCCCTGCTTCCTCTATGTTAATCAGCTGTCTACTTCTATTAGATATGCTAATTGAAGCTTTTTTGTGAAGTCAACTCTGTTCCCTGTTTGAAATAAGCAGTCTAGATGCTGGATTTGGATGTTTAAACACGGCAATTACATCTTCACTGGTCTGCTTCATCTTCATAACACCACCCCCAGCCCCTTACATAAGCAGTCCGTTCCTTTGGTTTTAACAGTTGGTGCTACAGCAGCAGTTCTTTTTCCTGGGCTGAAGCAAATGTTATGGTGCATGAAGCAAAAATAAGTTCTTAGTCAGACGCTGGTTTCAGAGCAGCATTAAAATCCTGTTTGTGCCCCCCCCCCCCCCCCCCATCAAAAGATCAAGCTCTTAATATATTCAGAGCAGCATCACACTGTTAAATGCGTACATGTAAACGAAGAACAACACAATGAGTTACTCATATTTTAAAGGAACTTTTTTCATGGACTGCAAAGTCAGGGAGTAAATATGAAATCTGCATGAAAGCTGAAGATGAGAAGGAGTTGGTTTCAACAAAAAGACAAAAATCATAAACACGGTTTTCTAATACAAACAAGACGCTTTTTTTATTTTTTATTTTTTAGGAGGAACAGGTTGACGGTTTCTTTAGATTTATTTCATACTGATGTTGAAGTTACGGTAAATGGACAGACAGTAGAATATACCATATTTTTTTTCCTATTTTAGTAACAATTTCTTCTTGAAAAAAATGAAGTAACATTATGGCCCTAGCAAATATTCTTGTTGTTAAAGTTCAATGACTTGGTGGATTACAATATTTTGTCAGTTATGTATAGAGCTCATTAAAAAAGAACTTCCATTTAATATCCAGATTTTTTTGTTAAACGCCAAAGCTGTTATAATTTAAAGGGAGCAGATATATTTGTTAAACCTACATAACCAGT